>JAQGAW010001084.1:0-21706 GCA_034698025.1 Phthiracarus crinitus | reverse complement strand
GGGAGAGAGAGAGAGAGAGAGAGAGAGAGACTGTATGTTTGCACTCAAATTAGTTTTTGCTCAATAAAAAAATTAAAACTAACGATTAAATATATGTTTTATCTTATGTTGTCGCTATCAGTGCTAATTAAACCGTTTAACGTATTAAAGGAATTCGTTAACTCTTTAGGTTCTTATTTATTAAACTCTAAAATAATTATCAAATGGGAAAAAATAAAAGCTTAAACATTTTGTGCGATTAGATAGCATACAAACGTATAAAATTAAATAAATACCAGAAAATTTATTGCTAAGGAAAAAGTTTCGAAGCGATTATTTTTATTAAGGCGACAATTAGTGTCATTTGATAAATTGGAATCGAAACAAAAATGCAAATAAGAAAATAAAATTTGAATCGATCACGTAATAAAGCATAATATTTATTATGATAAATCGTTGTCTAAAATTCCTAAGTTTAATAGATAACTTTTCCTTGAGTGGCGAAATAGTAATGTTTTCCTATTAATAATTAATAGAACCTCAAAATAATAGCATTTGTTTTATATAAAAATAGCGCTATAAATTGCTTTAAAAATATACCAAAATAGCATTAAAAATATCATTTATTATTATAAGACATTTCTTATAAATCAAAGAATTAAACAGAAAAGAAATTTAAATATTTTTTAAAATAAATTTTTTGTTTATGAAATTTTTCTCATATTTTATAAAGAAATTTTATGGGTTCGCAAAAATTATTGGATTTAAACGACAATTTTTCAATTTTTGTGAAAATTGCTTAAAACTAGCATTTATAGCGCTAAACATAAAAATAGCAAAAATACCATTAATAAATGGAGTTAAAACGACTCCATTTTATGTTATTATAGCTTATGAAATAAAAAAGTAGCAAATGTTAACATTTTGAGGCTCTAATAATTAAGCATTTAATTTATTTTATTTTTCTTATATTGTATAGATTTATGACTTAATTTATTTATGTTTTAATGTTTTCATTTTTTATTAGCCAATTTGAATAATATTGTTAATCATCTTGTATTCATGACCACAATACCGTTAAACTTAACATTATTTATAAATAAACGTAAATTTTATAATACTAAAAACAAGCTATTAATGAATTCAGGCAATTTCTAAAAAAATACAAGTTCTTAAATCAAAACGTTTAATATTTAGCGTCTTTATGTTCGGATGTCTGTTATCTTAAGCTCTTGTTTTTGTCTTTTTTGATTTTTTTGATCTTGATATTAAAAATTTGAATATAAGACATTAACATTTATTATTTAAAATATAAAGGCTATAAAAATATGGAAAATTCTAGTTTAATTCAAAATATAGTAATTTGAATCATTGAAAAAAATGCATAATTTTATGTAAAAATCCTAAACTCAAATCAGAACTTTGACAGCTTATTAGAAATTGCTTAAATTGTAATCTATTGTGGATTTTTTTTGCTCTATATTTATTCCAAAATTTGGCAAAAGTACTCTTTTAATCGATTTTAATGCATATTTCAGTGTTAAACATGAAACAAAATTAATTTCGTGTGATCTGTGTATGAATATTTTATAATTTTAAGCATGTGTTAGATTTTAACAAAGTTTATATTTAATTCTCGAATTTCAAAAATCACATTTTAAAATTTAATTTGGTCTATAAATTTATGTTTTTCTTGATTAAACAAAAGAGTTTTCGAAATAAACAGAGTATTCAGTAAATAGATAGTTATGTCACAATTTAATTTTGCTTTAAATTTTTACATATTTAATTGACAAAATTGTTTTTCGATGCCAAAAAAATAAAACTGTGTATCGGTTTATCGGGACTGTTAAAAATGTATGGTAACCCGAAACATCTTTAGTGACGATATCTTTTACTAAATTGCTTTATTAAAAAAAATTTGGTTAATAATAAAGGCGTTCAAGGTTTGTATAACCAAGGATTAGTTTTAATGGATTTCTTTGGTTCATTTGTAAAATTTTATGGTTTTTTATTTGAGTTTTAACTAAAAAGCAATGGAAGATTCATGGTTTGGTTTGGTTTGAAAAGTGAAATTTTGGTTTTGTTTGGTTTCTCTAAAGTCAAACCATGAACACCATTAGTTATAATTCGCATGCATTTCCTTGCTTAGAGAAGTGTCTATTATCATTTTCTACAATATTTTTTACTCACCAAATCAAATATAAAAGATATCTGTACTCACTCTACTCACTGTGGTGCGTGGGATAGATCAACATTGTTTGGATTAACAATCAGATTAGTGCTATTATAGGACATTACCTAATATTAAATTGGTTTATAAATATTATAATAAATACAATAAACTCATATATACGGAAAAATCATAGTTATTATATCGTAAGCATCCTCTTTTATCACAATAGTAGATGAAGCAATTGTAACTGAATGGTGTCAACAAAACCTAAGCTAACTTCAAATACAAATTCAACGACAAGAATCTCATTACGATAGTGTTGACTGTACTTCTAAAATTGGGCAGTCATTGAGATCAATAAACCTAAAATCAAGAAACATTAAAATCTTAAAATAGTGCGTTTTGCAGTGATGGACAGTGCCCTATATTTAATTATTATTTTTAGCTGTGTTTAATAATGATTTGATTGGAAAACCTCGCACTTTAAACTAAAAAAAATTGGCTAACAATTAAAAACCTTGTATTTAAAAATTTTATTAAATAAATCGAAACGTTTTATCTATGTATAAATAGTTACAAAATGTTTATTAAAAGGATAAGGAAAACTGATAAATAACAGCTAAAACATGTGACGATCAACGGAAGTAATGGTTGACTGCAATACAAAATTAATAATGAATAATAGTGTGGAAAGTGAAATAATTGAATTAACCGAACAATTATTGGTAGCTATTAATACTGGCGATTATGACACTTATGTGAAATTAGTGGATCCAAAAGTCACTTCGTTCGAACCTGAAGCACTCGGCAATCTTATATGTGGCCTTGAGTTTCACAAATATTACTTCGATAATTGTATGTCAACCATCATATTCTTTTCAATTTTTAATTTGCTAATTATATATACAAATTAAAATTCTAACATCGAAATGACCTAAATTTGATTTTCAATTTTTATTAAAGATGTTTTAGGGTGGGTTAACCAGTCGGTTTTAACCGACAGGTTCTTAAGAGTTCGGTTTGGTTCCTATTTTCTACCTCTCGGTTCTGTTCAGGTTTAAATAACTTCCTAGCGGTTAACCCGAATTAATTTCTATGCAATTTAAGTGATTTAAAAAAGCAAACATTGTTTATCCCGCAAAATACCCAACACTATTATTTTAGATTAATTTTTCATTAAACATTTTCATTAAAATTTTATTAAGAAAAAATTGTTAATTTTGCAAACAAATAATCGCTTTCATTTTAAGCATATTTCTTAAAATAAAACCACCAGCTGGTTATAGTATCTTAATAGTAACATTTATTTGTTAACTAAAACAATTTACTTAAATAATTCAAACTTAGTATTAAAGAAAAACCAGAAATCGATTCGCACATCAATATTGTCGCCAGTGGTTCATCAATTAGGAAACGAAAGCGCTTGTATTGCTTACGTTAGATTAACGCAATACATCGATGAGTATAACAATACACTAATTAATATTGCGATGAGTAATGAATTAATTACGTGTTGATTACGCAGAAATGGTTTACCGCACACTCAACAATCGGAAGAAACCAGAGTTTGGCATAAAAAGCAATTGAATTGGAAGGTAAAACGAATTAACCATATTATTTTAAACTCTAGTCATTTTATAAATGAGTTTTTAATTGATTCTAACAGATGATACATTTTCATCGCTCGAATGAACAAGTTTTTACTAAATGATTATTTTGTCAATTTTTAAATATTAAATCGGTTATAAAATATGAATTATATGTTTTAATAGTAATAACTTCTAATTAAAATTATAATCTAATTAACCAGTTAATCATGTAAAACACACTCGAGTTATGTGAGCCTAAAGTTATTAAATGTTAACTTATTAGTAACGTTTTTCGGATCGAAGACAACAAAGTGGCTGTAGTTGTCGATTTCGGCACTTAAGTCTTTAAATAAGCGTTTGCTAAGGTTTTCGTCTCAAAATAATTTAAGGAACTCCAGATTTAAATTTCAAATTTAATAGATATATTATAGAGTAATGTTGGTAGCGGTTCGGATTAACCGCGGTTTAAACCGTCAATCTCTTTAAGTCGGCGGTTTAGGTTTAATTTTTTATACTGTACATAGAAAACCACGGTTTAAACCGCCAAACCGCCAATGTATCTTTTTAAGATATTTTACTACTAAATATTTCGAAAATAATCTAAAAATAATCATAATAATTAAAAATCATAATATTTATTACTTTAAAAATAAAAATATATAATTTAATCGAAAGTAGCAACTTTTACACTTTTATATATTTACCATAGTTACACTCCGGTCGGATTCTCTAGGGGAGTGTCAAGATCTAGAAAATCTCAATTTTCAAGGGGGGGGGGTAAACTCAACGGATTTGAACGACAATTTTTTTTGGCCTTCGATCCTAAATTTTTTTCAAAAAATTTTTTTTCAAATTTTTTTTCTCGACAAAAGCCTAAACCACGCCCCCTCGAAAAAATCGACGGTTTTAAATGATAATTTATTGAAATTTTGACCAAAATTTAATGGGGTCATAAAAACTCATCGGTTTTGATTGACAATTTTTTTTACATTTGCCTGAAAATTTTTCAAACTTTTCAAATTTTTCTCGTCCAAAAATTTTACAATTTTTGGTGGGGGGGTCAACTTTTCGAAATTTCTAGGTGGGGTCAACACTGAGCAAGCATCCCCTTTGTGTAACTATGATATTTACTCAATTTTTAAAGCATTCTTTAAATGGACTTTTTGGGAAAATTTTAGTAGAGGAACAGCGATGAGTTAAACGGTAGTGGAATTGAAAAATCTTATTTAATGGAGTACGTCTTTATGTTTTTACCGGTAATGGAAAGGTTACGGAATTGAAAAACTACCGGTAATTATTTTCTATCATTAAATTGAATATTTTTATTTTGGTTCAAAAAAGGTTTAATATGGTTGAAAAAAGACATAACTAGAAATATTAATGTATAAAATATGAGTCGAATTTAATGGTTAACATAATTATACCGCATCTGGCAAATTAAAACTTTATCGATTATAAAGACATTTATATACACAGTATACACATGAAGGTTATTAGAGAACGCGAAACGAAATAACATATCATTTTTCTATTAAATAATTGAATCGAGCGTCATATTTAGATAACATTAGTCGACGGAAAAATACTCTTACGAGTTAGTGCTAAAAAGTAGAAATTAAATTACATATCGCTACTAGTCATCGCAATTTAATACCCGAACAAGTAAATGTCATATCAGTACAAATAAAAATAATTTTGCATTGTTTGACAAAAAAATACATTCGGCGCTGTTTTGAAGTGCACTATACTGCTGTTTTCTGTTAGTTAGCGATAGAACGTCATAGTTTTGAGTCACGTGAGTTATTTTTATAAAGGAAACAAAGACAGAAATCGTAGGGCAATACTTTAAGCCTTTTGTGAAAACAGGTGTTCATGAGACTTCAGAGTTTAGTTGTTAATCCTTTTATGAATGCTTAACCCTTCGATTCTACCTAAGGACGTAACTTATATCAGCACGATTTTCTATATACCTATGATTTAGTATAATGCTATACAATAACCTTATAATGAGTCAATCTAGTTCTATCGCTAATTAACAGAAAACAGCAGTATACTTCACATTTAAAGACTAAGCGGTTTTTAGTGCATTTCACACATACATTGTCAACTTTTTTCTATTACTGTAAGGTTTAGTTCAGTGTAGTCTAGTCATAATGCATCTCGTGATATACAGTACGCGCTCAATAAAATTTAAATGTTTCTAGAATAACAATGAAATTAATTAAAAATAAAAAATAACCGAAACAATGCAATTATTAAATCAATATTATTTTCGCGCAAAACGAGTTTATATCTTTCAAAACGAAAATAACGCTAAAAACAATTAATTGCGACACCAAATCGCAGAATAAAGTAAACCTAACGGAGCAATACTGCAATTGCTGTCTAGTGGTATACTTAAAGCATGCGTACACATGACAGCGTCAGTCTCGCATCAAAAGCCATATTTTTCATGTTTTGATGTGCCGTTACAACAGTTAGTTTATGTTTAGATTTGTGTGCGACAGAAAAAAACTTTCTTTTTATAAACAGTAAAACTTAAAAACTAAAGAAAACGAAACGAAAGTAAAAAACTTGAATTAAAATCAAAACATCTGTTAAACCGTTTGAACTACTAATCGCTAAAAACAATGTCAGTGTCATCGCCGCCAAACCCAAACGTGCCGGTAATCAACTTAACGGACGAAATGCGCAAATCGGACCGATTTCTGCGACTGATGCGACTCCACTACTCTAAGTTCGACACGAAACCAACATTTCTGGTTCGAGTTCCCGGTCGGGTAAACCTGATCGGCGAACACATAGATTATTGCGGTTATTCGGTGTTCCCGATGGCGCTCAAGCAGGACATCGTAATGGCGGTCAGTTTGAATAAGTTCGGCAAAATCCATCTCACGAATATGGAGCGCGGAGAGTACTCGGACTTCAACACTGACGTGCATACGCTCGAGTTCACGAAACCGGCCAAATGGTACCACTATTTCATGTGCGGCTATAAAGGCGTGACCGAGAAGTATTGCGCCGGAAGTAATGATAAGCTGCCGGGTATTGATGTGACCGTTCACGGAACGATACCGCCGAGCGCTGGGCTCTCGAGTTCGTCGGCGATGGTATGCGCGGCCGCTTTCTCCACGATTATCGCGCTTTATCAGCAATTAGGTATGCATTTTTGATGGGAAACGCGTAAGACTTAATTGAATTCATTATATTAACAAATTTTCTTGATAGCCGTTGCGGAGGTAATTGTTTAATGCAAAAAAATCTGTTTCCCACAACACTCACATATTTTTTTGATAAACAGCAGAGAACTCTCCGCTGATATATATCCACGCGATAACATATTATCTGTTATCTTATTTACCGATTTTACTGTAAATATACTGTAAGACATCTCACTTGAGATAACACAGTTAATAAGCACACGCAGAGACGCACACAGCAGTAAACAAAACACGTTATTTAATTTTTTTAGAGCGTATATTAATTCTCATTTTTTATCGCGAAGGAAATTTAACTGTAATTTTGATATTATTTTCAGACCAATTATCAACACCGATACCGAAATTAGATTTAGCGAATTTAACGATAAAATCCGAACGATATGTGGGCACCGATTCGGGAGGTATGGATCAGGCGATCGCCATATTTGCCGAAGAAGGCTCAGCCAAGATAATCGATTTCATACCGGAATTGACCACAAAGAACGTTAAACTGCCGGAAGGCTTCAATTTCTACATATCACACTCGGGAGTGTCGATGAACAAAGCGGCCACCGCTTACTATAATATACGGGTGGCTGAGACGCGTCTCGCGGCCGCTATTATTGCCCGAAAATTAGATATTAAAGGTTACAAATTGGGCGACCAGTTATGGGTTGTGCAACAGGCGAGTGCTGTGCCGCTCGCGGATATGGGCGACAGTTTGCGCAATATTTTCGACGTTTCCAAGCCTTTCTATACTAAGTCAGAAATTTGTGCAATTATAGGTAATTGAGACGGTTTTTCGAATTTTATTGATTATTTATAATTAGGATTTCTCGTGAAATTAAACCAAAGTAGTAATCTGTGGATTTTGATCGGAATCTGTGTTTTTTATATTTCTTCCTGAATGCGAATCCGTTACTCATTTATCAGTTATGAGAAAAAATAAGAAAAAACCGCGTTTTTGCTATATTTAGTAGTTTCCATAAATGCATTAATATTTAGCGATAGAACTTGTTTTGTGTGTGTATTTAGTCTTATGTAATATCGTTGTTAATGAATGAAATATAAATAACTAAAAACGCACGCATTGTTTAGCTAAATATGAGTACATTAAGCAACTCTATTGCGCCATATCTTTAAAACCTGTTACGCGATAAAAGGTTATTAACGAGTATAGAATAAAACGTAAACCTAATCAACGCACGATTTTTTATTATTATTATTATTAGGCTGACTCCACACTCTTGAAGTACAGTTAGGAAAAATGTTTTTAAACGGTGGATGTTAGCGTCACGTGTTGTTGTGCTCCCATCTGTCATACGATTTTCGTAATCGTTACGCAGTTGTACTATCGCTGGGTATGCGTATAACGTAGACGTAATGATCATTGCGTAATGCATTTTTTTAATTCACACTTTTGTTGCTTTTTTTAAATGTTAAATAATACATTCTAAAACGTTTTTTTTAACATATTTTAATTAAATGCTTAAATGTACGAGTTTTGACGCGTTTTTTTTTTCATTTTATTCCTTAACTTATTTCGTTGCATTTGAATAATCGTTAACAAAATTTTCTAAATATTATTTCAAGAAAATTTATTAAATAATTTTTTAATGGAAAAGTTTTTTCTTTAAATTATTAAAAAAATAGACGAATTTAGAACAGTTTTCTTTTGGGAAAGTGTGCTGTTTTTTACATTTACCATGCATTCAAATATTGATTAATTTACTGCATATTTCTAAATTTAACTTTTCATATATATATGTATATATATTATTTCAATTGTAATCTATTTCACTATAGACACATTTGCGTAATAATTACGTCGATAAACCCAAAGAACTTCTTTATATTTATTTATTTCTCAAAAAAATCGTTATTAAATATTAAACACAAAAAACTTTGAATGGAAAAAAACTAATAATTCTTTTTCATTTATGAACAAACAGGCGAAGAAGAGGCTGATTTGGACCGTATATTCTTATCACGAGTGTCCGAACCAATACACGAGTTTAAACTATACCAAAGAGCGCTTCACGTGTACGAGGAAGCGAATCGCGTGCATAAGTTCCGGAAAATATGCGACGACAACGGAGAAGTGCTCAAATTAGGCCAATTAATGACTGAATCGCATGAAAGCTGTAAGAATCTGTACGAATGCTCGCACCCGAAGTTAGACGAGTTGGTTGCGGTGGCGATGAGCGCCGGTGCGCTCGGCTCGCGACTGACCGGCGCGGGTTGGGGCGGGTGTATAGTCAGTCTCGTGCCGGAAGAACAGTCTGCGGTGTTTGAGGCCGAGATCGACAAGCATTCGAAGTTCAACTGTAAATCGGGTCCAAGCGGTGGTTCGGTTATATACAAGTTATGAATTCGGTAGCAATTAGTTAGGAAAAGGGATTATTATTTTTTATTTGAAATTGAAAGGTATTCTTCGCCTCTTTATCCCTGTTTTCGAACGTTTTTTTTATTAAGTTTTTTCCAATTGAATAATGATTTTAGTGATTTTAAAAAATTTCTTATAAAATAATGAAAATTACGCTCGTTTTTCTTATATACGGTATATAAAAAATATATTATATTTGTGTGTTTAAATCGATAACTGTCGTGAAGGCATAACCAAAACAACCAAATATTAGTCAAATTAATTCATTATATTTTTTTTCCAAAAGCGCTTTTTTTAAATGTCATTTTTATTAATCGCGGATTTGTTTTCTGTCGCGTTATGTTGTAATTTTTACGCATCACAATAATCATTGTAAGAGTGAGATATCTATGTTTTCTTTACACATTTATTATCATTTAGCATACATTTTTAACTTTTATTCGAAATAATAAAAAACATTATTATAGTACTGTTGTATATGTAAGTGAATATGATTTTTAATTACAAAACATTTATTAATATTTCATTTATTTGTTGTCATTGAATAACGATTATTTTATATTGTTATTGTTGTTATTAATTATTATTATCAATAATGAAACTTGTGATTATAATAGAATGATTATTTATTTGTTCAAACACACACACACACAAACACACTGTATGCTCACTCACACACAAATATTTTATTAAAAATAAAAAATAATTCGTTTTTAATGAAGTGGTTTGTTCTTCACTATTATTCTCTCTCATTCTCGCTTATTGTACAGTACTATTACTGAATGCGATATTAGTAAATCAAACTGTTTATTCTTTTTTAAATATTTGCGAGTACCACAGCTACTAAAAAATTAGTGTCGTTACTTACGAACGTGTAAAATATTAAATTTGCAAATTTCATCGCTCACGGTATTGCGACATGTCGTTAAAAGTGAGGTAAACCTGTACTATGTCTTACACTTTAAATGCTTAAACTCACAAATGATTCATGAAGATAGAACTACGCGTATAATAATATATATCCCTTTGTCATTACTTTTTTTAATTACTCACAATTTATCCCCTATTTTCAACATGAAACTGTGAGATGTATTTATTATTTATGTTACAAAAGGCTATCCGATGGTTTCGAAGAAACGTTAATTGTTATTTTTAATTAAAATATGATTGCATTCGAATAAAGAAGTGAATTTCGCATATAAAAAGAAACGGAAAACGTTTATCACGATTAGTTATAACTTTTTGTTTGTTCAATACATTTTTTTTAATACTTTCGCGTTTAGTTATACATTTGGCATTCGAATATGATTAAGCAAACATAACATAAAAAGTATATTATAAGCTTAAACATCAAATTTTGTCGAATTGACAAAAGTAGATGACATACAGTAAAATTAATCAGCAAAAAATATCACAATATATATATAAGAAACGTCACATAAACATAACCACTACCACTACTCCGCAGCGAAATACATGCACGCAAACCACTACTGTGACAGTAAGAACATATTTCGTTTTCCCGTACAGGAAATGAAAAAAAAATTCAATGAATAACTGTGAATAATGAAGATTTCGTGAAATGATTATGTACGCTATAAAAAACATAAATAAAAACAATTATTGAATGTGTGCAGAGAGTTAAAGGTAGAATCCTTTGCTACGAAACCAATTACAAGTTTACTGGTGTTTGTTGTCGATCACCATATGTCCGCTCGAGATAAGTGAGCTCAACTGTTTGGGTCTGATCCTTATCTCTCCGACCTGAATCCTCTTCACTCCAGTGTTGACGAGTGGCGGATCTCTAGCGAACACGTGTCCGCTGGGAATCACTTTAATCTCGTCGTTCAGCGTTTTCAGGTCGTTTAAGATTACTTTAATTTCGTCCGCTGACACCGGAAGTCCGTCTTTGAATTTATTCGCTGCCAGTGGTGTGCGCTTAACAATATGCGAGTTACCATTGGTTGACGCTTTTTCTTTCGTATCGAAATTAGTAGCCGATCTTTTTGTGCCTATCCTTCTATTTGTTTGCCTTTCATTGAATCGGTTTCTGATATTAACGGAATCGCTTGACGACATTAATAGATCGCCATTAAACGGGTATCCGAACCCATTGTAATCGGTTATGTCGTCGAAATGGACACTTTGGGCCGTATCCAGCAATCGTTGATCGTAATTATCGTATAGTTTGCTCATACTTCGGTTTGATCGATAGTTTCGTTTTTCTTGAGGTTTCGTTTCTGGTTTCACAGTTTTTTCGTTCTTTTTCTAAGAAAAATGTGTTACTTAGTCATTCATTTTGCAGTTCAATTAATTTGAAAGCTTTATGTGATATTAGCATAGTAACCCAGACTAGAAATCTCTTGGTAACAATAGATATTAGGAATAGTAATTTTTTATTATCGACAAAATGATTTATAGTGGAAAATTTTTGTATGATATATTTGTGTTTTTTTGGCAAACCCCTATGAGTAAAGATAATTTTTAATCTTACGTTACCTTTTCTTTAACGTCTGCTTCTTTTTTTGAAAGTAGCTGACAACGCTAGTTATAATAAAAAACAACTCGATATCAATAAAAACGTGTCGCGCATTAAATCACTTATCGTTTGCTCACCTCGTAATCGTCGTGCGCGTCACCAAAGTTATTCGGATCATATTTTTTCTCGCGATTTAGTGTTTTTAGTGTTTCACAGCAACGTGTCTCGTGCTGTTCATTGGTATGGAAAGATTGCATATCCGAAAACGGGATATTGTCGGTGGAGGCGTATAGCGAATCGTGTGCCCAACCGGTGTGATCCCAGTCATAATTGGGTGCCTGAAACTGGGGATAGAGTTGCGATTCTTGTGCCTCGTAATCCGGTGGCGAAAATTGCTTTTTCTTCTGTTGTTCAATGCTATATAATTGAGGGCGAAATAGAAGAAAATTGGGTGCTTTTATTTGATTAGATTTACGCTTATCTTTAAATTTAATTTATTTGCATTAAACATTAAACGTGCTGTTAATCGTAATCATATTGCGTGGAAAAATTTATTTTTTAGTTTAATAGAAATTTTCCATAAAATATGCTTTTCGAGGATTTATAGTTAAAATTATCATTCAATGAAAAAGAGCACTCAATTAAATAATTTTTGCTAAGGTATGCGACGCTTTTGGCTATGCTATCAATCAAACACTAGATTAATCGGAAAAATAAGAAAAAGAAAAGCTTTTGATTTCTCAATGTTTTCCAAGTTTCATCCTTTTTAGCAATTAATAATGCATCAAAATTTTAAAACCATTTGTTCGGCAAAACCTTAATTCTAAATAAATATTTATACTAAAATAAAATGCTCTTTTGTTGATACACAAACAAATGATTACTGATTTCGTTTAAGAATAGAGTTTATATCAAAAGAATTTCAAAGAAAAATTTTCCGTAACTAAACTAGAATATATTCGTTGCCTATCCATCAACATTAAGCAAATAAATAATAGGTAATCAGTAGTTAAATAAACTATTTATAACTGTTTAAAAAAGCTGTTTATTTCGATGTTTGACATTATTTTCAAAGAATGATCGCGCCGTGATTATTGTCGACCTTGTTTTTATCATACGAGAAAAAATGTTCTTTTTATATATAAATGATAAAATATTAATAAAATGTTTTGGCAAAGTTTAGTATTATTGAATTGCAAAAAAAAGTTTCTATAAAAACTGGGTTTAGAGTGAATTAGATATTTTGCCGTTAGATTAATCGCCACGAATTAATACAATTATGAATTTATGTTTTTTAAATTGCTTTTGGTTTTTTTTAATGTTTTTATTACGCGACACCACTTAACTAATCAATGACCTCTTAAGTGATTAATAATATATTTTAATAATTCAGTGAATATAATTGAATTTTTTTTAGAAAATTAGTTCAATTCAAATATTAAATATATCCATACAGGAATAGTTTGCAAACTTTTAAATTATTTCAAAACTTTATTACGACAGCGTATTATTATTTGGAACTTTCGATGATTACTATCATAATAAGATTTTGAAACAATTTAAAAGTTAAAAATCTATTCCTGTTTGAGTATATTAAACATTAAAGATATGCATTAATGAAATTATCATGTTATTTCTGTTGAAAGTTATCATTTGATATTTAGTCGTAAAATATTACAAATTCAAGAAATACTCTAAAGACAATGATTGAAATTCCGTATCAAAAAAGGTTTCAATATTTAACAAAATACGGGGTTGTAAAAAACGCTAGCAAGAGCTAAACTGATATTTTGAATATTACAGTATGACTCATAATTTATGAGTATGAGTTCAGGTATATCCAATTTATTCAAATTTTGGTAATAATGACTAATATAAGCTTTTACTTCAATTTTTAAATCATTTTAAACCACAGTTACCCGAACTTTGAAGCTCTAAGGGAGTGAAATCCTCAAAATCTCAATGTTTAGAGGTGTGTGTATGAAACTCATGGTATTAAAACTATAATTTTTGAGCAAAATTTAAGAGGTCAAACAAACTCATCGGTTTTGATGGGCAATTTTAAAATTTTTGTGGGGTGTCAACCCTTGGGAGGCTATGTTTAAAACTTATGTTAGTTAAAGAATATTATATTGTCAAAACTTTATAGAAATACCGGTATTTTAAGAGTTCTGATAAATGCAATTATTGCACGTAAAAATCTAATAATCATTATCAAATCTAGCACTAGAAACAATACTATTATAAAATAAGAATATTTCCGATGGAAATAGTCTTAAACCCAAGCTAAATAGAGATTCGGTTCAAGAATGACAAAGTAGCGGCAAAAGAATAAGAAATAATAACATACAAAAAAGTAAATTATAGCGCCGAAAACCTGCACACAAATGCTTGCAGGTGTTAGCCTTTCATTATTGCCGTATTAAGGTATCTTAATAACATGGAAACTATAGGGTAGAAAATATTTTTGAATATTAAACAATGCAAAAGTCAAATGCTTGTTACATAAAATAAAGATAAATATATTAGAAACGCAAGCGTTAATTAGTTTTTCAATTATTCATTGTATTGTTGGTTTTAAGGGATATCTATTTACTAAATATTCTCATATCGGTTCATCGGGATACCGGGTTCACTTTAGTTTCGGTTGTGGTTCGGGTTGAATATTGAACTTGCAATTAAAAAGTCGTACCCGACCCGACAACAAAACGTATTTTAATAATAAAACAATAATTTAATATTTACTTACGGCAAAAATTTTGGTATCATCTGGAATATTGGCACAGAATGTTTCGGTAATATAATGGGAAATTTCTTTTCCGGCGGCAGCACAACAGGCGGCGAAATTTTACTTATCAAAAAAGGTAGCGGAAGTGGAAATGGAAGCGGAACCACGTATTGCTTCCTTATTGGCTGCAAACCGCTCAAAATGCTTAACGCGATCAACTTTTTCCTTAAATCTTTCCACTCATCGGCTGTAGAGTAGCAGACAATTTCCAGCAAAAAGATGAGCACTATTACGTTAAGTTTCATATTTTTCTTGTGAAACTATACCGAATTTCTTATATATAAAAATGACTTAAAATTAATTAATTAATTAATTAAAAAATTATTCCAAAAACAATAAATACTTTTTAAAAGTAAAACAGCGAACAATTAAAGCATAAAAGTGTTATTATTTTCTTTATTTTTCCTGCACTCACAAAGCATCCCAAATAACAAAAATGTGTTCAATTAAAGTTTTTTCACTCTCCGAGTGTCGATCATACAGAAAAACTAGTGTCATTTAAACTGACTGCTACTTTAAAACGCGCAAACGAAACAAACCGATCGCTTTAAAGACAAACCTATTTTTAAAGAGCGCTCGGAGAGGATGTGTGCGCCGATTTGTGGAGCAATCGGTAGCAAGAAAAAAATTCATTCTTAAACTATATTATAGCTGAAATAGTTTTTTTGTAGGATTACTGATAATATTTTTGCTCTGCTCTCGAATTTCAGGTTAACTATGCGAGAGAACGCTCGCTCCTCTTTATTATCGCGCCATTGACCCTGAATATTACGATATGCTAACCCTAATATAATAATTCAAGTTTGTTATGTAGCGATGATGGGGAGCTCCAATAAAAAAGAGAGCGATCTCCTATGAGAAGTGTTTTTTCTGATGTCAGGAGAAAAAATACATAACTGTTTATTTAAAACTTTTTTCTGTAACTATTTATGCGTATTTGATATACAGCTTCTATTTGCTTGTATTATGTTAATTGGTAACTACTACTACAATGGCTGAAAATAATCTCAACAAAAGGTGGTATGAAAGATGAGAACGCGATAACTTTTCTAAAAAAGGAAAAAGATATGCGTTTGTGGACGTCAGTGATTGTATCCGAGTTTTTTCAATTAAACTTTTAGACCGAAACTTTTTACTTTAGAGATCCGGTAATGAAGTTTATTGTCGCTTAGTATTACTGATTTTATTTATTCGTTTTATAATTTTGTTTCGCGCATATCTTTGTAAAATCTTTTTCTTTCGTGTTTGTTATTTGTTTTTGTTTTGTTATAAGAATAAACATTATTTTCTCGCTTCCAGAACTGCCACTAGAAATTGTTATATTTTTTTCATTGTCTCTCGTCTATTATCTACTGTCTGCTCTGGTTTTCTGGGTTAATATCGCTATTAATATTCAAGTGATAGCGTAAGCTAATTCTTAATTAATTAATGGACGATAATTTAAGTAAAGCGGCATATAAATCATAAATCAATGTTGAATAATTGAGATGTCGAATAGATAATGCTTAGCAATTTAAATATAAATAGTGCAAGCCTTTGGTGGGAAAATATTTTATGAAATAAAACTTCAAAAAACGGATTTTTTCTTATTTTTTTAAACGGTTAATCTAATTATAACTGAGAAAAACACCCATAAAAAAGTAAACTTAATATTCAGTTTGAAGTTTTTATTTTGTTGGAAATTATATACGCGCCACGTTTTTCCCCCTAAACTATTAAAATTACAGATTATAAATACATATTTTATTTTCTTTTTATCAAAAAAACCTAAATTTTATGCACAGAAACCTAAATTAATTTGCGATTCGAATATTTTAAATATACGCCGATAAAACTAATTTTTTTTGATACTCCAACTGACAAGTTAAGTAGTGTTGAAGCACATACCTGTACTTAAATATTTATAGCCGGAGTTCAAGTGTAAATATTGTATTCTCGATATTACTTGAATACAAGTACGTTTGTGTTAAATATATAAGTAAGTTAGTAAATGATCTAGAAATTAGCTATGGTTCCCCCAGAAATAAGAATCAAATTAGTATTGCGTGACTTTTGATAAATCTTTAGATAACTATCTTTCCATTGGAGTATTGATGCGCGCAAAATCCTTTTACTCGAACTAATTTTTTGAAAATATGTTTGCCTTTAAACAAATTGATTAAACTGATTAGTTTAATACTATAATTAAAGTTTGTTTGTTCAGTCGTTACACTTAATTGCTTCAAACAAAATTTTTTGTATCGATTTTTACATGTAAGAAAAATGAAGCTATAATTTAACTCCTACTCGCGTTATCAATCAGTTCCACATTAATTAGATTATACTTGAAAATAAATAAGTGAAATAGAGTACAATTACTTGTTTAATTAAATATTTTATCTCGTGTTTTCCCAAGTCTAACATTTCTTGGGTTATAACATCAAATAATGCCAGATATTATGTACCATAAAAGTATCGCTGTTAACTTGTATAAAGATTTTAAAACAATTGACAATTATATTTTATGTGATAATCGTTAAAAATATTAGCAAATTATTAAAATGAATATAAATCTTTTTAGTTGTTATTATTTTTTTAGTAGTAATAATATGATTTTAAAATTAGCTATTAATACTTCGTATGTATACTATCGTATTTTATAATACATATCATAAACTCTATATAAAAAATGTTTATAATAGATATAATATTAAGAAAATAGTTCTTAAAATAGAAATTTAAAAATTTAAAAACAGAATTCTTGAAATTTAAAAAGTATGTTATATTATAGAAATTTGTTTTATAATTTTAGTAAATCAGATAAATATTTGTAATAACGCTTATAAAAGAAATTGTGCTTCAAATTGTCTTTTGCTTAATAAATCTTAACCTTTACAATACCCTCAACAAAACTCATCTAATGTGGAATAATTTATATAATAATAATTAAGGCATTAATTTTAAGCTATAAAATTAATAACTTAATGAGTCCAACTTTGTCAGACACTTAGTTAGAACACAGTAATGAGTATAATTACAAAAGATGTTTGAAAGTTTTTAACTTAACGTATTTAATTTCTTTTAAATTAAAATTATCAAAAATCAAACGACTTTTCAAATCAGATAGCTTTTTATTATAAACTGAAAAAATTAGCCGAAAAAAATGTAAACTTTCGAAATTTTTTGCAGTTAAAGTTAACCAAAACACAAGCAATTTATTTTTACTTTACAGATATTTAAGTTTACGATAACTGACTAAAATCGCAGAAATGTTTTTATCTATTTGTAGTAAATCTGCGAATAAATCTAATTTCATTCAATTAGCAATAAAAAATATTTGAATGAACTCAAAATAAAGATTGTTTGCTGGGTTAAAATAAAATGAGAAATAAAATTCTCTCACAATTTTCTATTGAATAATTAGATTTCTATTTAAAAAATAAATGTTTTTTGTTGCCACAACAAAACCTGGCTTTAAAATATGTCAAAAATTTGACGATTTAAAAAATTTAAACTAGTTTTAAACAGACTCATTAAAATCAATTTATAGTCAAAACACACACGAAATTTGTTCGCTTAAATTCATTTTTGAAATCACTTGCATAGTTTCGACGATCAAATCAAATTATACATGTCATAACCACTTTTTATGGACTTAAGGCTAAATGTGATTGCTTCACATTTTTAAAATAGTCTTTGGTGGTATCTTTAGGATTTTTTAATACGTTTTTTACGAGTTTTATTTGAATTTTTTTTTCCAAAATAAATCCTAGAAATTTGAATATAGAATATTAATGAGTAAAAATGAGAATAAACTCATTTATCCTGAGCTTGAGCATGAACTGATTGAGCTTTGCTCAAAATCTGGGACGTATTTAGCTTGAGTTTGAGCTTTTAATATTTTATTTTCATCGAGTAAAAAATGTTTTGAGAGCTTATCTGATGATTTTGTGTTTCCTATAGATCGCAATAACTACAAGCTTGAAAAGGTTGATTGAGCTTTGCATTGAGCTTGAGCTTATTCTCATCGTTATTAATGTGTGATTAGAAAACTTGAAATCGTTTAGGACGTTCAATGCATTATGCGTTGAAAATATATTTTCTTATAAATTTCTTTCCAAATTTTTTTGTGGTCTGTTTGGTTAAAAGAAATTTTTAAAATATGCCAAAATCCTAATTTTTTAATTATATATTTATTTTGTTCTGGAAACTACTTTGAATTCTTTATTTTTTCTTATGTTTATCGAAGTTTTTAATTACTTGGTCGTAATATTTATTGCTGTTTCGAAATAAATCTGAGTTTAAGGTTAACCTACACTTTAATCATTAAACTAAATTATATTTAAACGTATTATGTATGAACAATTGATTTCGATCGAAATGTGTTAAATGGATAAAAAGTTTTTGATAACACACCCATACCCAAAGCTTTACCATTAACTTTTTAATTACTTGTTAATTAAATTTAAATATATATTAATTTTGTTTAAAATAAATTAACGATTCATGTAAGTTTTATTCGATAATGTTTTTATTTATTAAATAATAAAATAAATTATTAAATAAATTTTTTCAATTATTATTATTTTTGCTTTAAATTTGATTATAAAGTTTGAATTATTTTCTGTCATTTAAAAGTGTGTGAATCAGTCGATCATTCGTTTGTTTCAATTTTCTTTTTCTCGAAAACAAATAATACGTTAACGAAACGGCGAAACAAGCAATAATAACGCAAAAAATTACTGCCAATATTATTATCAAAATCAAGTATTTTTCCCAAAACGAACGCGAAATGCAAAACGAATTGAACGCGTGTTTAACACAAATCAGCACTAATTTACGTTTAGCTCGTGTTGTGTTCTGTTTATCGAAAAAAGTTTTCATTATATATAAATTAAAACGCAAATTCAATTAAACCTCGAAATGGTAGTCACATTTGTGATACACTTTTCGTATATAATTGTTTGACGAACTTTTTTCGGCCGGAAATAAATAAGTATTACTGTGATCAGCGTCAACAAAACCGCCGTAAATGTCACTAAAACTGTAACCACTTTTGTCTCGAAACTCTATATAATCGTGTTTGATATCCAACTTCCAGCCCAACTGCTGGTCACAGTAAACGTGTATTACATTAGACTCTAAAATCGTTTATTGAGAAACTTTGAGTAATTTCAATAAAATTTGAGTAAATTCAATAAAATACCTTGAATTATAATCATACTGTTGGGCTTTATATTAAGTACTGCACCGATTCTTTTGTTTGGCCCAAGAGTTGAGGCGATGTCGAAGAATTTCGTTCCCATATTTCCTGATTTCATTATAGAGATTATTCGCCACTTATTTAACCGATAAGATGTGTACGAAGTGTTTGATCCGCTATTAAACTAATCAAATGCGGTTAAAGTATTACTATAACTAAAAAGTAAACTCACTTTTAATCCATATAAACGTTCGTCAAGTGATAAACATTGTTCATCGAAATTAGTGATAAATGTGAGATCAAATGTTGTGAAATTGTTTGAATTAAATTCAATGCCTCTTTCATTAACAAAGTTCGCTATATTTCCGTTTTTATTATTTCGCGTCACTCTTTCATTATCGCTTACAATCCAATAGTTTCCATACTCGTCAACAATAAAGTATGAATTGTTCACTAATTGAGTGATCGTTGCGAAGAATGGATCGCAGAAAATATCTGGCAATGAACTCACTCTCGATATCTCCAATATTATTGATATCATAAATATTCCCATATAATTCATGTTCAATGAGTAACAACTATTAGTTAAACCATAAAATATGTTTTAAAGCCTGTTTTAAATAAATTTAGTTCGTAAATATCGTTAAAAAGTATAATTAATTTAAATCAATTTTAAATGCGTGCGACAACAATGACAACAAATTTCACAACTTTGCGATTCACTAACGTTTATTTAGTTGCAATTTTTCTTCATTGTTGTGAATGTGGAATCTTTTTAGTTATCATTATGTTGAAAAACGGTAAATTTTTTCTATTAGTCTAATCTTAGTAAAACTTTTAAAAGTATGCATTGAAAAAATTGGTATATCAAACTCTAAGTTTTTTTATAAAATAATATTCGTAATTTTTGGTAAAAATCTGAATAAACTCAAACTACTGTTGAGTGTCCAATTGCTCAAATTTTCAGGCCCGAACCAGACTCAGATATTTATGAAAACTTAAATTATTTAAAATATTCTGTAGCACCTCATTAATAAATGTTAACTGAATTAATTTTAGTTTATGGCCAAATTAACAAATCTGTAAATTCATTATAAATTATACACAAAGATATAAAATATAAATTTTATTTATTTAAAAAGTAAAGAATGTTGAGGCCCGAAATTTTTACTGTAAGGCTCGAACATGGTTCTTCTTGTCTATATGTGTCGGGGACAGAGGGGTCCCGACAAATCAGGCCATAAACAGATTTAAAGCCAAAATTTCTGTTTAACATCTCTTGATATAATTTAAATCAATCGTTAATCAACTATTTTTAATTCCCTAAAAATCCAAATTACGTTCTGATTCAAAAACTCTAAAAATATTTATGATCAATATTATAACTTAAATAATAGTTGCGAGTTTTTGAGCACAATTGTGAAAACGGAATTTCCCAAAATTATACATAATAATCGCATTCATATCTTACCGTTAGACTACAGAAAAAAATTAGCAGACAATCATTTATATATCAATTGAATAGAAACCCAACGAAGTAAAACTGATTGATTAATAATTGCATCATTGCGTGAAACATTTATCCCTGACAATGAATTCATCGGTTCGGCATTATTTATTATGCAAACATTAACATTATTGCATAATTTCTTAATTGTTATTTTTGCGAATAAAAAAGAAATAAACTTTACGCTTGAGATTTTGAAATTTAAGAATAAACAAAAACAAGAGAGAGATTGTACAGTACATTCATAATGAGCTCACTTTGTAACATTAGAGTTACCGGTAATTCAATAGTATTGTTAAAATTTTAGTGCATTAAATATTTTATGGCTTTTTACTTATGGTTTATATTAAAGCTTCCGGCGGTTCCATATTTTCCAAACCGCACCGAACCGCCAAAATCAGTTGAGAAACCGCAAACCGC
>JAQGAW010001083.1:0-21706 GCA_034698025.1 Phthiracarus crinitus | reverse complement strand
CGCCTACAGAATTATGGCGAAGAATTTCCTTATTATTCGGAAACAAGACACGTTGAAAGCAATATTACGCTTTCAACAGAAGTCTAATCTTAATGTTAAATTGATGTCGTATCGAAATTTATTAGATGTTGTATCGTAATTTATTAATGTCGTTCGCTTAAGCAGCTTTTAATGTCGTGCTATTATTTTAATATTTTAGTTTATTTCAAGTATTTTACGTTTAGCAATTAAAATGGAAAATCTAAATCGTCCAATAAAAGCAAAGCCTGGTTCTATGAAACCGATAAATTATAGTTTCGGATTGGTTCAACGATCGCCTGAAGAGTTTATTCTTGGTTTCGTTAAAAGCGTTTTTCAAAAGTTTTCTGACGAAAAGATTAGAAAAGTTTGTGAAGAATTCATTGCGGAAAGGAATGCAATATTGGAAAACATCGAAGCTACAAAAGCATCAGTACCGTCACATAAAGAAGACGAAGAAATTTATATCTCTGAAGATTCTGATTGGGACGTCGTCGACGAACATCCATCACGACACCAAACATCAATTAAACAATCAATAAAAGACAAATACAAAATTATGTTTGTAAAAGCTAAATCTCATCCAAAAGAGAAGAAAACAGACGAAGCATACAAGACAGATGATAGACAAACAACATCACACCACAAACAGAAAACATCAGACGAAAGACGGAAAGAAACAGATGTAAGACAGAAAACAACAGATAACAGACAAACAACATCACACCACAAACAGAAAACATCAGACGAAAAACGGAAAGAAACTGATAGACAGAAAACAACAGACAATAGACGGAAAACTTCGAATAACAGAAACAAAACAACAAAACAAGAATCATATAATAATGTATATTATGATTATTCTAAACATACAACGCACGTGACTCCAAAGAGAACACATCGCGATGACACAAGACATGAATCTTATAATACAAAATATGAAACAGATAAGCAGAAATCGAGTCAACATAAGAAGAATACGAGCCAACCCTGGGCTGGAACATCTAGAAGTGAAAAGAAAACATACTCCGATCGTCATATAAGAAGAGAAGACAGCAAACATCACACATCAACTAAAAGGAATGAAGTAGTTGACTGGCCAACATATTCAACACAAAAACCGAAAACAACAACCATCGTACGTTATGATGACTATGAAGAAAATGAACCAAAGAAATCAAAAATAGATTACCGCGAAGAATACACCTCTTCATCATCAGTTGGTTCAGAAGAACTGGGCTTCTATCTCTCCCAATCTGAAGATTATTCGTTACCTGGCACTCCTCAACCGTCTTCACATAAAATAACTGAACCTTCACACTCAAAAACCAGCACTCATTCACCTATACGTTGGCCGACCACCTCAAGCCACGTTGAAAGTTCTGTAACAACTTCAAAACAGATATCAAAATGTCTTCCATCAAAAACAATTTACAAAGTAATGCCTCGTCTTACAGAAAACAGAGATATAAATGCCAATAAATCTACTGTTCGAACGTTTCTTCCTCATCAAACACTTGGAATTGCTATCTGCAAAATTTCATTAAAAACGAAAGAAGCAAACCAAACAAAACCAAGTGTCGCCGCTGCTGTAGCTTTATCGGACTCTTTTGGTACTCAACTTCTTTTCGAACAAATAAGAAGAGATCCATCGGAGATTTATACTTGGGATGAAAGAGATTTTATTAACATCGAAGATCTGGCCAATGCTTTACCACTTGATTTAATACAAAGAAAAATCCTTTTTCTCGCAAATAACTATCGAATTGTTGGTCCTGCAATTGCTGATACGTTTAGATGTCTTGGTTTTGAAATTAATCAGATGCCAAACAACATCTTCGATCTCCAAAATCATTATCAAGAGCCTCACAACAATGGATATCAACCCATTGGACTTAATCGACTCGTGGAATTTTATCGTTTACCACAGAGGAGTGAAACGACTCTTATCAACAACGCTTCTCACTGCGCCATGCTCTTCGACCAATATATGGTTAACATACAGCAGGATAAAACGTGCTACACCGGAGAGTTCGATAACGTACCAAAAAGTACGAGAAAGACACTTTCAGAACATCGAAGAGAAGAGTACAACGCAATACGTGACCATTCAAACCCAAATCCAACCCGTCAATATGGAATCAATAAATGGGCGCGTCCTCTTGGTTTCGATTCAGAGCACAGGAGGAGTCGCAAATAACCGTTAAAATCATTTACTTAATATTATCGCTTAAAAATTTGCTTTAAAAATGCAATTTTCAATGTTGTAAAGCTATTGTATTATAAAGTGCTGTGGATTAGTTGAAACTATTTCCACTTGTTACGGATATCGCAAAATAGAAGAAAATATGAAAGAGTTGCCATTACCACTTGACAAAGCGCATACTGAAAAGAAATCCAGCTTAAGAAATCAAAGCCATTAGATTAAAGAAATCGACAGAACCTGATATTGGTCTTATTGAAATCGAAATAATTGGTAAGAAACTGAAAAATAAGAGGAAATACCTTCCTAAACTGTTCAATGCCTACTAACGAAAACTTCAAAATCGAAGAATTGGATACTGTGAAAGAGATCACTGAGGAAGAACTAAAGAAAGGAAAATTAGTTCGCCTTAAGAAACTGAAAAAAAAAATCCAGAAGAAGTTGTTACAGTTCAACCAACGACTGAAACTGAGGTCCCACTAGTAGAAGATGTGACCGATGAGGAATTAAACGCAGACCTCAAAAGACTCGAGTTCCGAGTTTAAATCCGAATCCCGTGTTAACATTTGGACATCTGTAACAATAAGTTATTGCGTGTTTCCATTAAATTGATATCAAACAACAATCACAACAATAAAACTTATAATAGTCAACACGTGAATCGATTTAATCATACGCCCAATAATAGCTGTTCGCGAATTATACTGAACTGCATCACTAATTTCAATTCGCTCCGTTTCGATGACCCGAAAAGAGCGAACGATGAGTCGAATGACATTTACGTGAAACTGATGGCGAACTCGATTCCATCGACTGGTCAACATTTCGTAATAAACGACAAATTAGGCGAAGGAACGTTCAGTAAAGTATATAAAGCGCGATCGATTAGAGATTCGTTCAAAGATTATGCGCTCAACTAATGGCCATATAGTGATTGTTATGCCAATATTTCCTCACAAGAAGTGTAGTGATTACGTGCATCTGTTATGTGTCGATGAAATGAAACATTATATGGAAAATTTGTTGATAGCGTTGCAAAAAGTGCACTCAAATCGCATTATACATCGCGACATAAAACCCACAAACTTTCTATATAATCGCGTCACTCGTATCCACGCTCTCGTAGACTTTGGTTTAACGCAATAAAAAAGAAATTTCAATAAAAATGGAGCGAAACTATGATTTCGGCGAATATGATAATTTTATGTGAATTTGTTATATTAATGCGTAAAACTTTTATTTTGTTAATACATTAAGAATTATAAGCTTATGTTATGCTATATTTAAATAATTAACCCACAAAAAAATAGATTAGTAAACTGTAATGAATTAACTAATATTTTTATTTATAACAATTATTGTTTTGAATGTGAATTTTTTAGATAGACAGACAAATTTTGAATTTTATATATATTATATCATATGTGGTAATAAATATTGAATTTTTGAGGAAATTATGGTACGCCATAACCCCCTCAAAAATTAGGAGGCAGAATTGCGAGGACTTGTAATCCTTTTAAATCGATTTTGCATCCATTAAAAGGATTTAAAGTTCTTAAAAAGCAATAAATTACACTTAAAATGTTTTATAAAAAAATTTGTGTATGAGGTTATAAATGTTGCAATTTTTGAAAATAAATTTATTCTGTGTTTTGCTATCAATGAGTGCAGTTTTAATTAAAATTCTGGTGACAATATTCAGAGATTTTATCATCTTTTTTGTTTTTGTGATTTGATGTTAATTATTCAAATAATTTAATGAACAAATCGAATCAAATAAAACGTATTTAATTGACTAATCATTCGTTTCTAATCACATGAACTTATTATAATTTGCTTATTTTATTTTATTCCTCCAAATTTTGATATTCTAACAAATTCAAAATTACGGTTTCAAAAGAATTTTGAACGATAAAAAATAACATATATAAGATGTATAATATCATCGATACAAGCAAATTAGTCGAGACAACGTTTATCCAAAAAATTTAGCGGAAATTGAAGTAATCTTAGACAATGATGCCTAAAACGATTGAAATACAGATGTAAATCGCGGCACATTATCTGGTGGTGGAGGTATCACGAGATTAGCGCACGCTTTCGATCCTTCAGAGAGATATATGCAGAGATATTTAAGTGTCGGCTTTAACGTATTTGGTTAGCGTTTGATTGTGACGTTTTTCCTCCTCAACCCGTATGTCATTAACGACGTCACCATTTGCTTACACATGGTTTTAAGAATCAATAAAATTATTCATTTATATTCCTTGTAAATTATATTAACAGAAGTTAAATAAATTTAATTTTTATGAATATCGTTTGACACTTAACACAAATGTAACAAATTAAAAGAAATCTAAAAATCATTTTAATTTTAATGTGAAACTGCTTAATAATTTCCAACTTCTACACTACTAAGTACAGAATTATTTATTGGTTTTTTATTTTACATTTATTACACTTATACAGATGTTAAGTAATATAGTCAATAATGTGTAATTAAATGTTTAATTATGTGTAAAAGGAAATGTGGAAATAATATTTAGACTTCGTTTTAGTTTTCAATTTCTTAACTTAGTTATGATTAGTGATGGCAAGGCTCGGGCTACAGAGGCTTCGACCGGAGCCTGAGCCTGAGCCTAAGCCTCCATATTAGAACCTAAGCTTCGAGCCTTAAATATAGTTGGAGCCTAAGCCTGAACCCGAGTCTTATGATTGAAACAAGAGCCTGAATCTCCGAGCCTAAGCCTCCGAGCCTAAGCCTCCGAGCCTAAGCCTCTGAGCCTCCGAGCCTCTATATGTATTGCACCTTAAATGAGTAATAAAATTTGATTACATTAATATTCAATGATATTTCATTTTTTGATGTAATTTTCTTAGAGATAGTTAACTATAATACACTTGTTTTAACTCTTGGATTAAATTTTATTAAAAATAAAAATTATTTCATGAAAATATTTTAGTAATTATTTTAAAACATTTAATTTATAAAGTTGGAGCCTCATTAAAGAGGCTTCAGGCTTTAACAGGCAGAGCCCAAGCCTCGAGCCTCAGGTTCAGGCTCAAAAATATGAAAACCTCAAGCCCGAGCCTCTATCAAAAATTCCTTCACGAGCCTGAGTCCGAGCCTGAGGCTCAGGCTTAGGTTCAGGCTCCAGAGGCTCTGAGGCTCTAAACTGCAATCACTAGTTATGATTAATGTACATGTATATGTAAATTGCTGTAAAATAATGTTTAATTCGTTACTTAAACTTAGAGTTGTTTAAAATGACATCTAATAGAATCTATTATTGTTGTCATTACAACTAAAACCCCGGACCTGAGTACCTGGAAATTATAGTTCATTTTGTATCATGCACTATAGTTAAACAAGCTCTAGGGGGTTTGGTCCAGAAAATCTCAATCCTAGTCTCATAAATGTAATTTTGAAAATTTTGTGATATATCAATTAAAAAATTTTATTTTACAAAAGAATTTACACAATTATTTCGTAATTTAGCACATACAAAAATAAATTTAAAATTAAAGAAAATTTTAAATTAAGAAGTTTTATTAAATTAAATTTGAAAATTCTTTATTTTTATTTATAAGTTAAAATAATTTCATATTAAATATTAAAAAATATATTAAACTTTTTAATTTGCGTTCGGTTTGCACTCAACGCTCAAGCGTATCAAGAATAGTCAATTTGTTTTCTTTATTAAAATGAATTCATTGAACACAAAAAAGGAAACTATAGCTCTTTGTGTTTTCCGTGCAAAGATAACTAAATTGCTATCCAGTAATCTACCTTATTCCGCGGTGCACTTAATTCATTGATGTGCTTATTAATCAATGTTGCATTACTGGTGTAAATGTTACGCCACTCACGAGTAGTGATGGGCGTTTAAAGCCTCAGAGACTATTGAGCTTTAAGAAATTCTGTGCAATTTATTATATTACAATTTTGTATAGAAAGTAAATTCAATAAAATTATCATGATATAATTATTTAATTTTTTTGTTTTTTATTTTTTTGTTATTACAAAAGTTGCTAAAACATATATATTGTTCAACATAAAAGTTCTATAGATATTAAATAGAATATTTTTTCTTCTAAAAAAATTCAGAGGGTGAGGCTCGGGTTAAAGGATGGAGACATGGGTTCAGACTCTGGCTTTAGCTTTAATTAAGGCTCGAGGTTCAGGTTTTCAAATAAAGGCTTAGGCTTAGGCTCAGGTTCCGGCTGGAGCCTCTGGAACCCGATCCTCTCTATCACTACTCAAAAGTACTACAGTATTCATCGTTTTTATATCCGATAGAGTTTATACCGATTCGAACAGATATCTGTATTATTAAATGAGTTGGCCATTGTTTACGCGTATACGCTAAGACTTTAACGCCTCTCTCACCGTAATTTCTGGTTATTACAATTTTTAAAAATTATTCTAAAATAAAATAGATTGTCATTAATGTTTATTTGCAGTAGTTTGACTAAGGATGGGCATTTTACGTAAAAATCTTTTATTAAGTGTAATTTTACGTAAATTGACGTAATTTGACGTAAAAATCAGTAAAATTCTGTAAACATAAATTTTAATAAAATTCCCGTTTTGAACCGTAAAAATTCTATTTTTATCAAAATTTCTGAATATATCTTTTATTAAAAAACTTAAACATTTTTTAAAATGCTGTTATTAATACTCTTCGTGGTTATTAAAAAATTAGGGAGAGGAGACACCTAAACTTTTCAGATACTACAGGGCAAGTAAATTGTTTTTAGTTATATTTTCTTTGTTTTAAAAATTTCAATAATTATAAAGATTAAATTTATGTTGTAAATTTGTTTTTTAACCAAAAAATCATTCTAAAATATAAAGATTTTTACGCTTAAAAAAGATTTTTACGGACTATACTAGTAAAAATCTGTAAAATTACGTAAAATTACGTCACGTAATTTTACGTCATTACGCTTCGCCCATCCTTAAGTTTGACAAATAAACTAAAATTTAAAAGAAATGATTCGACTTATCTTTTAGCGTCTAATTCAAGGTTATTCTCATGGATCTCTACTATTAGTAAGTCTTATTATTAGAGCCGCAAAATAAAAGCATTTATTTCATATCAAATGAGCGCAATAAATTGTTGCAAATTTGTCCTAAATAGCACTTATTTTTAAAAGTATTAGGTATTGGTTAAAGAATTATCAAAATTTTACAAAATAAAAATTTTACAAAATAAAAATTTTATAATTACTAAATTGTTTAAAAATAATCGTACAAATACTACTTTATCTTTTTGTAAAGAAATTTTCAAATTTTGTAAAATAAGACTCTTTCATATGGAGGTTACTTTAAAAATTTTTTTATGGGATCAGCAAAACTCTTCGGATTTAAACCACAAATTTTAAAACTTTTGAAAATTTGCATTTAAAATTAGCGTTTATAGCGATTATCATTATAATTAGCGAAAATAGTATGTATTTTTAAATGGCGCTCTAACGTCTCTATTTACTGTGATTTGAGGTTATATAAAATTATTTGCTTCCATATTATGTAATAAAAAAATAGCAAATGCTAACATATTGAGGCTCTATTTATTAACAAATTTGTTTTCGAGAACATTCCAAAATATTAATACCTTTTCCCATATAATTTCATAATAAGAATATTTGCAATTAAAAATTACAATATCAAACAAGAATTTTAAAATTTTTTCAGTTTTTGCTCAAATTTTCCAGAGATTTTTGAAACGACATAAATATCATACATATAGGGTAACTATTTGATCATTTATTGAATATATTATCGTACTATACAAATGATTTTAACATATTTTTATAAATAAATTAAATATTTTTACGATCGACAAAATTAAGCAGAAATCGATGTAATCTTAGACAATGCCGCCAAAAAAGATTGAAATACAGATGTATAACGCGGCACATTAGCTGGTGGTTTAGGTATAACGAGATTAGCGCACGCTTTCGATCCTTTGGAGTGATATAAGCATATATATTTAAGAGCATTTCCATTATATCCGTCCAAATAATCGCGTACAAAATGCTTTGATTGTTGTGTTGGCATTGAGTTAACTAATCCTGATATGAAGCTCCAAATTGAACTGTGATTATATTTTCAAAGTACGGTAATCATTATTCGTTTAACATTATTTTAAACTAAATAATTCATTGAACACATACCAACATATTATGGCTAATTTATTTAAAGTGGTGTTTCCGTGAACGATAACTGAATTACTGTCCAGATATATACTACGTGTTGGACTTAATTCATTGATGTGCTTATTAATCAATGTTGCATTACTGGTGTAAATGTTACGCCACTTTTGTGTGTTACAGTATTCATCGTTTTTCAAATCGACATTGTTTATAGAGAGACGAACATTAATTTGTATTATTAAATGAGTTGGATATTTTTTACGAATATACGCTAAGATTTTTACTCCTCTTTCCCTATGATTTCTAGTTAACATAATTTTTAAAATTTTATTTGAACATAATATAGTTAATGATTTTATTATAGTTTTTTTAATTGATTTGATGTTAATTATGTGAAATGTATTAAGCATATTGTATTTTGATATTATTCAAGGTTTACCAAGCTTTGATAGTCAAATAAATCTATTTTCGACTGTTTTCAAAATTCATAGGATGTAATAAACACAACAAATTTAAGCGAAAAAATTTTTTGCCTTATGCTTATAAAATTTTTCAATAACATATTTTTTTGAATTTTTCCAGATAAAAGTCCAAACCACTCCCCCATTAAAAACACAATGATTTTAAACTAAATTTTTATCAAAATTTGGCTAAAATTTAAATGAATCATAAAAACTCATATGTTTTGACAGGCAATGTTTTTACATTTAACATAAAATGTTTCAAAATTTTCATTAATTTTTGTCCATTGTTGATCGACTTTATGAGGGTTGTATACGCGGTCCATCTCCTAACCTCGCGAAGCTGTTTCATATACTTAAACTTAAACCATGGTATTATTAAGCCCTTATTCTTATTCACACTCTAAAGGAAACCCAATAAGTATTAAGTGCTATCATATCTCTTCTCTATTATATAATATAAGTCATGTAATATTCTCTCTTTCTATCCCTCTGTCACGTTCTTCTACAATACTAAAATCAGCTGTTTTTAGTCAGTTTACCGAACAGTATCTAAAAAATTATCATAAATAAAAGAGAATATTATTTTAACGGTAAGAATTAAAAACGATATGCAATAATAAAATAACAAATAACTGATTACGTATATCAAACGATATTAAATGTTATACTACGGGTTGTAATAGCTATGCACGGGTTAATGAATATAATGGCATGAATGACAACAGATAAAAACGGGCCAAAGATTCGTAATGAATATAAACAAAAGCGAATGGGAAATAGTAGTAGAATTTAATTCGTTTTAAAAGTATATATAAAAAATTTTTGAAAATCAAGATTTGCTTTACTTGCATAAATTCTTTTCAATTTTTTCATCATTATCTGAAAGTGGTATCATTGGGTCACCGATTGGAAAAATATGAGCAAATAAATGATTGGCTTCAGCTGTCTCTGCATCGGTGACCGATGGAAATAGAGAAAGGATGGCTCCTTTAACAGCTATAAAATGAATTGTAAATTCGATGAAATTGTGACAAAATTGTTTATTAATATATACTAAATTACCCGCTTTAACGTATTTAAATAGCGTTTGATTGTGACGTTTTTCCTCCTCAATTCTAATGTCGTTAATGACGTCACCATTAGCTAACACTTGGGTTTAAAAATCAATTAAATTATTCATTCATTTTAATTATATGTACAGAAATGAAATAAATTTAATTTCTATGAGTAACGTTTGACACTTACCAGTAATGAAACAAATTAATAGTAAAATTATAGATCATTTTAAATTAAATGCAAATGCTTTCATATTTTTCAACTTTGAACGCAAAATTAATTTTATGTGTTTTTTATTCAAACTTTACATTAATACAGGTGTTATGTAATCTAATAAGTGATTGAAAATTCAGGAAAGTAAAAGGAAATGCGGAGAAATGCATTTCTTCGTATAAGTTTTCGCTTTCCAAATCTTTTTATAATATAAGTTAAATAAAAACTTAAGTTTAAATCCTGATTTAATAAACGCTATTTCTATTATTGAATTATATAAGAATAAATCTACAGATAAACAGTTCCGTTTCGTTGAGCCGATTTGAAGTGAGTAACTAATTTGAAGGCATTAGAGACCTGTACGACCTCACGTGCTCGTGCTCTCGCTCGTGACTATGCTTTTGTTTCCGCTCGTGCCCTTACTTGAGACAATGCCCCGCAGCACATGCCCTTTTCCATACTATAAGTGCTATCCACTAGATTATATAACCGGTAATAATCACTATTATTGTGTTCAGCATTAACTCATTTATTAACTGAAAGCTTTAAAATATAAGTGAATCGCGCGAAAAATTAAAATGCGATGCCATCTTACAAAAGCATACACAAAGCTGTAAACCAACTTACAATGCAAAGCTTACAGTTGTTTCATACTATGCCAGTGCATCACAATGAAAACATCAGATTAGTTAAACTTCTTAACTAAAACCCGGGTCTTCGGGTCCTGAGTACCTGGAAATTAAAATTCATATTGTTGTACGCGATAATGCTTAACACGCGAACACATATAAAAATGAAAAAATAATTATTAATTGGTTTGAAAGTATTGTTTTATTTGTACGTTACTTATGTAACGTGTCGTTACGTGAAAAGTGTTTCTCACGTCAGTCGTTATCGAGCACTCATACACAGCTGTTGTGTTTACACGCTTTAAGCGTTACTGTATTTTAATAAAAGAAATTTGATTTTAATTCACTTATTTGTGGTTTATTTATTAATTAAATATATCTTAGAATCGGAAGCGATTTAAATATTTAATTTAATAATAACTGTAAGCAGTGATCACATAGTGATTAATCGAATTGTGTTCGACACGATTTGTTGTAACATTGGCTGGCATTCGCTATCAGATCGAACCCATTAACGCAGTTCTCTGTGACCCCTGTGTGACAGATCGGTAACCGTCGGTAACGCGTGAACCACCGATTCGTCCACAACACTGGTGGAGGAATCGATCGTTAGTTGGAGTTTGGTTTTGGGGGCGTATGTCAAACGAAGACAACCGCATACATACTAAGTATACGCGTCAAAACGCTTTATTATTTCCAAATATATATAAAGGAAAAAGTAATATCAAAGTTGAAGTCATGTCTGATTTAGACAAAGCTAACGCTAAAATTAAAGATTTAGAAAAAGATTTGAATAATTATAAAACCCAGTACAATAAAGATCAAAAAGATATTTCGCAATTGAAAAACGATATGTCGATTCAAACTGATTCTTATCGAGATTTAGAAATACGATTGATAGACTCATCGAATAAATCGAATGATGAATTAAATAAAATGAGGACAGATATGACAGCGATGTTTGATATGATGAAAAGTTTCACTGCCAGTCAGACATCAAACACATCACAAATACCATCTGTTTTCGTTCCAAGTGCTAACAGCACAAGCATTGGTAATACTGTACAACAATTAGTATCGGATCCGAACACATCATAACAACAGTCGGTAATCGCTGACAACATAGCCATTGATCCTTCAGTTCAGTACTTAGCAAATACTATTCAAACAATTTCGCAAAGTTTTACGGATACAGTTTCGAGAATTTCACCGCAAAGAAGCGATAATATGGAAAACTTAAAATTAGTAAAACTTTTCGAAATTGGGAAGATTGCGAAGCAATGGATAGAATACTATGAACATCAGGCGAGGTGTAACAACTGGCCACGTGTTAAATACAAAGATATGGTTGGCTCACGTATTCACATAAATATATCAGATAAATATCGGAAATTTTATAACGAAAATAGATTACTGGATTGGAGTGATTTCAAGGAAGCGTTTATCGGAGCTTTTACCTCTATATCATCGAAAATAGCAGCTTTGAGTCAAATTAAAAATCTCGATCGTGACAAATATGGCACAACTCGTGAATTCATTGATGCCTACAATAAAATCATGGAACCTTATAGTGATGACAGTGATCTTATTTATCGTAATTATTTGGTCGAAAAATTACATCCGACAACTCAAGCGATTGTTGCGGGAAATAAATTAATCGAAGACTGCAGTACAGCTGAGTTCTTGGATTACATCATTCACGTCGATAATTGGAACATCTCTACAGCGCGAAGAGAACACGAAAAGAAGTTAATAGCAATGGCGAGAAACACGAATGAAAATAACAGACAACAACAGTCAAATCAAACAAATAGATCTCAATATTTTCAAAATTCTAATAATCGAAACAATTTATTATGTGATTGGTGTTCAGGAAAAGGACATACAGAAGATATTTGTTATGCCAAACGCGACGGCAAGTCGAAAGATCAGGCGATAAAAGAACGCGAAGAAGCGGATGAACGGAAACGCCTTCAATCGCAACAAAGCCAGAGCACACGTGTCAACACAACGACAGAACAGGTCGATAATCAAAACAACCAAACAGATGATATTAAACCTTTCGCTGAAGTGAACGCATGTGACGATTATATCGAAACAATGGAATATATTGACATCATTGGTAACGATAGTTCAGAGCAAACAACAAAATATGATTTATTAGACGAAACGAAAACAATTAATAGCGAAAATCGAGACAAATTTTTGGCTCAATTCAATTTGAATTCAATACCGGAATCACTTAAATGCAAATTTCAAGAATTTTTGTGGTTAAAACGTGAAGTTTTTTCAGAGATAAGTGAATTTAATTTTAATATTAATTACATTAAAGGCAAAGATAATAGTTTAACGGCCTGTGTCTCACCATTGAAATTCAATATTAATGCAAATAGAGAAGAGTTACCAAATCAGACCTCTAGTAGTGAATTGAAATCAATGCCTGATTCTAACAGCGATAAAAAATATGATTATTATAGTAAAGTCATTGATATAAGCGACTTATTCAACGAAGACTCGTTTAGTGATATTAATAGTAGCGAAACATTAAATGCAATTAATACAGAATTTTTTGACAGCATTTTAATTATTGAAGAAAAGCAAAAAGATAATCATTTTCTCAACAATAATAGTGATGTTAAGCGAAACGACAACAAACATGAAAATTTATTAAAAGAATTTAATGTCGGTTCAATGTATCATTTGCTTCACAGACGTAAACGCAAAGCGAAGTGGGGTTTGGATTATCAATCATTGTTACCTATACTAATAGTAATTATAATATTGAATGAAAATGGAGACACTAATGCACACAATGATTAAGATAAATGTGGGAAATTAATTGATATGAAGAATTGTTGGAAAAATATAAGTTTCAAGATAAGTTCACATATCAATGAGTCACAACATTGTCAACAATCCAATACAATATAAGGAAATTCAAATTTAGTTCAATCAGTTTATGGCAATATTCCAAGAAATGAGAATCATATTAATAATTTTGTAAATGATGGAAATTATAAGGAAGAATATATTATCGATAAAACGAAAATTGTTAATGAGAGAAAAAAGTACGTTAAATGGAAAAGTATGGAAAAATTAAAGAAAGCCAGAAAAGGATTGAATATACAATTAGTACGAAATAAAGAGAATCTAATCGAAAATGATTTAATTGAAAATAATAAGAATATAACGTATAAGAAGAAAAACACAATCAAAAGGCGAAAAACAAATATTAAGATATATGTGGTTAACAAAAATGTTAAAACATCTAATCTTGTCAGTAATACCGAAATTTTATCGAATAAGTTCGATATCAATTCAATTAAGTGTAAAAAGAAATTTTTTGAGAAACAAATTAATCCTAAATTAGTTACTGTAAAGTTGGGAAGAGATCTCAGAGTAAACCCGAAGTTCTAAGTTTTCATTCTGTATTAGTTTGAAGCGAAAATTAAAGTTTTTATGAATTAACATTAAAATTACAGATTTTATTAATTATCTTTAGATTACAAATTATTTTTAACGTTAAACTTAGTTTATAAGTTTGTTTTTGGTTTTTATAATGAGTTAGTTTTGCTTATTTACTAATATTATATAAATCTAATTCATTAGTTTTACAAACTAAACAAAAACAATGAGATTATATAATTTAGATTTTAATTTACAACTTTGTAAGCGTTATGACAAACTATCACATATTTTTCTTTATGACAAGTACAGTACTACCTATTTAGAGTCTAGTAGACTATAAATCTCTAAAAATTCAAAATTTTTGCTAAATTAACTGATTTAACTGTTTTTTTTACATTATAGGCAAAGGTTTAAATTTTTCTTGGAACTTATAAATAATTATTGAAACTTAACTTTGCCTAAGAATTTATTAGAAAAGTTTCCTTATAATTTCCAATAAAAGTTTAAATCTTTGCCTGAAAAGTCAAAAAACAGATAACTAGAAATTTGATTCTTCTCACTCAACTCCGAAAAAAACAGTGCACGAGTGCCTAAACTATTTTTAAACTTTCCTTAACTTCAAAATAAGTGTCACAGTGATTGAAAAAAGATACACTGAAACTTAGCTATCGAAACATCTCATTTAAATCAAGAAAATTTTGAATAAAAACGTATTAAATCAACAGATAAAATAGTAAGAATTAAAATGTGCTCAAACAACAATAAAACAAATTCTTCAATTTTTAAATGTGGTGGACGTTCAGCATTGCAAAAAACGAGACACTGTGAGAGATTGCTTATAAAAATATCTAAGAATGAGGAATATTTAACTTTCAACATAAAATGTTTAAAAAGTAAGATTATTCCTAAAAGTATTTTAATAAAATCTTTCGATAAAATACCTTTGGCTTAAAAATATGCTAATGAGTGTTGCGTTTAATTTTTAACAGTTAGGGTTATTGAAATTAAAAATAAAATACTTTATTTAAGGAAAAAACTATTAATTATAAAAATTGAATTAAATAATTTATTACCAAATAATGTATTTAAAAAACTTGATAATATTTTTAACACGAAAGCTATTAATACTAAATATAAACTTGGAAATATACTTAAAATTAAATTTATTAAAATTATTGAAAAACATAGCTTTACAAAATTACAAATTATCAAAACTGATGCCAAAATATGCTATCAGTGGATTGTTAATTTATCTAATTATGTTTTGGATGAAACCGAGCTAAATATATTAAATCTTGTCCCTTAATTTCAAATAAATTAAAAAATAACAAATGATAAAATTTTGGCTATATGATATAAATTACAAATCTAGAATATATTAGGATTGAATTATTTAAAATCTTTAAATATCCTAAAGAAAATAGCAAAAATTTATCCATAGATTAGTTAAACAAAAACGATACGTTATCAAAGAGCTCACTTTCTAGTAAATAATAGTGGTTATTAAAAATGATTTTCTAAATGAAAGTATACTGTATTTAATTAACAAATTTTATTTTTTGAAATTTATAATTTAAAGTGAAAATCATAGTGGTTTGTGATAAGAGAAATAAGATTCATACAGATTTACTTTGAAAGAAATATTACTGGAGAATACCAAATCTATTTGAGTAATTTGAGTATTCCCATTAGTCGTTACTCCACTGTACATCAAATATCAATGTTAAAATCACCTACAATTATTACATTTTCGTTTTTACATTCACTAATGCATTCACTGATATATACCAATAGTTCTCGTTTTGTTAGTTGAACTGAATTATATAATAGAATAATATCGATATCATATACATTTATGCAAATGCAATTGCATCACGCGTTTTAGACTTATTACGCGAATAACTTATTAATCATTTGTTTTAAACTATTTATTGTTTATTGTATAAACTTTACGCGTTAACATTTAGTGTATACGGTTATCGTTAACGCTTTTCAATGTAAAAACAAATCAGTATAACGTTAGATAACGAACAAATCAGTCGCTTATGTAAAGTTATATTCCTTCACTAAAATACGTGCCTTATTTCCTTCACTGAAACGAGTGGAACCCTTATTTCTTTTCTCCACTTAAAGGAGTGTCGCGATTCACTATAAACGTGAACCTCTGTATTAAACCCGGAGTTTGGGCCGAAGCGTTCTCCGCAGCGTTCATTTGTGATTTTATAGTTTTTAATATAACCCGGTCTTATTGGGCCGAAGCGTTCACTACATTTCTCTGTTGTTTATGAGTCATTGGAACTCATTCATTCGAGTCATAATTTGGTTATCGATTCAACGTGTGAATTGGTATTTCATTAGTCATCGCTAACATTCGTAATTCAATATTGGTTATCGAGTTTAAGGAATAGAAACGGAACTAAGACTAAACGCTAGCATTTAGTATTACGTGTTTTAGTTTTGAGTTACATATATTGGTTTCGATTCCTGAGGCAGATTTCAGTACCTAACCCCTGCAGCGATAGTATTCGTTTCGGCGTACGGACTGGAAACTGCAAACAACACAATTACTGTGTGATGTTTTGTCTGGACTAAACTTTTTCGTAAATAGTAATTCACATTTGAGTTTTGCGTAGACTGCGCATCCATAAGCTTTTCTTTCTTTGATGTTATCTACGTTATCAAATTAAAATTGTCAAATTGGATGGATTCTTCTCCATGAAGCCAAGTTTCCGCAACAATAATATATCTGCTAACATATAGTTTTTTCTTTCTCTATATTTTTGGTATTTCTTATTAATGATTGCAGATTATGATATATGATCTTAATTTTAATTGAGTTGTCATCGCTTAAAAATTTTAATGAAAAGTTTATTTTCGCATCTGTTCTTAATCGGCTTACTTCTATTTCAACTTCAATATTTAAACCAGCGTTTGTTTTTCTTGGCTAAAAAAAGTTCCCGATAATGTATAGACCATTGGCATTTCTTGCACGACTCAATGCAACGTAAACTTGTAATAAATATAGTCGTTTATCCGATGATGAGATGTGGACCACAACTTCGTCATAACTTTGCCTTGTGCTTTATTGATTGTCATGGCTTCACATGAAACTATTGGAAATTGAGATCGTTTTATTCTAACGTTTTATCGAAATTTCGGATTGTTCATAGGTATATCGCGTGTTATCTTTTCTATATGTGTCCAAGTTTGTTCATAACCACAACGTTTAATCGGAAATTGATATTTTTGTCTTGTTTTCATTCTACATTTATGTCGCAAAGTTTTTTTCATAGTTTATATGGTTTACCATCATATGACTCAACCTTTTTAAGTGTTCCGCTAGCACCGTTTATAAGATCATCTTCAGTATTAATATTCACAGTTAACATATATTTTCCTTCTTCTTTCAGTAATATATTTGTAGCTAATCCATATGTTTTGGTTCGTTTCCTCTGTTCAATTATATTTAAATATTTCTGCTTAACCTCTGCAATAACGTCGCCATCAGCAATATCATCAGCTCTTGATTCTTTATCTATATTTACGTTTTTGTTAAGAGAAGTCATATTATAGTGATCGATATCAGCGTTAGTTCTAAACAGGTTTATTGCATTAAATGGCGGTTTTATTTCTAATCCGTTACATTCACGAGACTTGAATAATGCAAAATCCTCTTTGGTACAATTTCTTGATGCTAAGTTGTTAAGTGCTTTAGCAAATGATTTATCATATATTTGGCGCATTATCACAAATAAATCAAAAGCTTTAAATAATTGCCATATATGATTTTCGAATAGAGATCTATATTTATTTTTTTGTTAGATTTAAAAACAAAGTAGTCCTGTACTGGCCGAAGTTGATAAATGTCACCAAAACAAATTACTAAAACGCCACCAAACGGTTTATTATTTCCAATTATATCTTGCAATCGCAAATTTATGAATTCATATTCATTGATTATTGCAAGTTTTAAATCAATAAAATTGGACAAATGTGTGTTTCGTCTATCGTTCGATAAATTTGTATATTCATGGTTTTGATTGAAAATATCGAATGCAGAATTTGTTGTCACACAACCAATATTGAATGCTGCCTTTCCAGTCTGTGCGCATAATAATAATTTTAATGTTTCGGATCGATTACCAGATATACTATTTAAGTAATGTAAAAGTGTTTGATATATTGCATTTATTAGGCAAGACTTTCCAACACCTGCACCACCAATGATTACGTTGTAAACTGATCAGTTATTAGTTTTTAAACAACATAGTAAATTCATGCAATATTGTCGTTGTTATGAGCGCATTAAGTCATTATAATCGTCGTTGATTTTCAATTTATGTGTCAAATATTTTTCCATTTTTATAGTTTATGGTTTGTCACATATATCTTGATTCAAACTGTAACTGGCATCGGTATCTATAGTGTATATGGTAAAATCATGTGCTTACTTTAATTCTTGATCTTCATTTGTAATAAATTAAATTAATCATAATCTTTAAATCTATCTTCAAAATCTGACACATCATGATAATATAAGGTATACTTAGCTGCAATTAATTTTACCAAATCAATATTATTATAAAACTGTTGATATTTTATATCAACAGTAATCAAATCATTTGTTTCGTTAATCCATGGTATAAATAGTTGACACTGTTCAAGATAATAGTTATACTCTTCGGTATTTATGTTATATCTTTTGAAATGTATTATTTTTGGTTTTCTTCTTTTTTCCAAATAACCACTATTATATTTTAACGCTATAATTTCTCAGATTTCAACATCTCTTTCAACAATTTCGTCGTTTTCGATAATAGTTGTTCTGATTTTCTAATTTGGTCTTTTATGATACCGGTTGTAATACGAGCAAAAATCAGCCTAACAAATATTAATCATGGAATTTGGTCGATAAGGATAATTGTCTAAATATCCTTTTTGATATATATATCCTGAGATTCGTAGTCAAGTTCTTTCAAATCATATTCTGATTTTACCATTTGGTTTCTTTCTTTCGGTTCTCCTGTCTTAAAAGATATGTGGGTACTACTGCATCTGGATAATTCCATTGATTGTAGTTGGTATACAGCTTCTTGTGCTGAGATTTCAGTTGAATTAAGATATCGATCAAATATTATTCTTAGCCTGTCTCTTATACTAAACATGCCAGATTTAACTTCATCGACAGCTTCGAGTAACAGCTTTGACACACTACGATTTGGTTAATTTAAATAGTTTAAAATATATTGCACACAACTAAATGGGTCAAATATAAACTGAATATCGATATTAGCTCAGTGGAATTTTAATATTTTTGTATTGAACCCATGTCTTGCAAATATCGATTAATAATTACTTTAGGATTTTTCAGTTGCGTTTGAATCGAATATATATATATTTCGATGGAAAAATAGATTTATCTTCGTTAGAAACATATCAAATGTAGTTTCGGCTAAATTTATTTGTCCTTTTCTTTGCTATTTCTCCAAATCAAAGAGTGTTTGCTTCAAATTATAAAAATTAGTTTCATTTTCCTTTTCATCAAACTTAATTGGTTCTAAAATTTTTGTTGCTGGTATTATAATTTGTGGAAATTCAAACCGACAAATAACTTTATATTCCTTAAATTTTAAGCAAGACTTCGAATGGCCGTGTTTTTGAAGTCGAATGGCCGTGTTTGCATATGAAAAAAATTTATTTGTTTTTCGAGCTTCGCCGCAATATTTGTTTTGAAATGAAAGCTCTTCTTCAAATACGTCTATTAATAAAGATATATGATATGTTCTTTCCCCCAGTGCAAAGGTAATTGTTTTGTTAATATCAGTAGTGTCGTTAGTTGTCAAATTAATTTCTTCTTCTATTTCTATCATAGCTTCAATTTCATCGATTATTGAATGTTTATCTTTTAATTTATTATTATTTGATATTTCGTTGTGTTCATATTTATCTTCTACTAATATAATAAAGTTTTCGTTTTTATTCTGGTGTTAATTTATCCAATTTTCTGAAATGAAAATATTTTCTTGTTTGTACATTGGTGTATTTATTAAATACATTGTAGCAAACAGCTGGCTGGCAAACACCAAACGTGCTTAATTTGCATAAACGGTAAACGCGGTGATACCAAACGAATCTCTATTTTAATCATGTCCAGTAATACAGCTGGGATAATTGGAAAATTACAACCATTAACTTTGGATAGTAATGGAACTTTTTCTTTGACTATATCTCGATGACAACTAATACAAAATTTATTTTTCTCATTTATTTCAAAAATTGTTTCCTGAAATTCTCGTTCGACACCATTTATTATTAGAGTATAACTAAATGTTATTCGTATCGATGAGTTAAAATATAAACCAAAACATGAGTCACATATAATAGATGGACCTTTTTATTATGTTAGAGTCATATTGTTTGCACAAATCTTATAATGTGATATTTTCTTTTATTTCGCAGCGTTTAAGTTTTATTGATATTCTATCGTCTTCTCTTTCAACATTACGACGCTTTATATCATATCTTGCTTTTTTACGCAGTTCTATATCTCTCGCCTATTCCATCGCTCGAATGACATTGTCTTCCCTTATTTGTCTTCGCTGTTCAGTATTTTTCACCTGTACTATCGCTCGAATGTCTTCGTCCTCCCTTCTTTGTCTACGCTGTTTAGTATCTTTCGCCCGATCTATCGCTCGAATGTCTTCGTCCTCCCTTCTTTGTCTTTGCATTTTAAGGTTTCTTTGTTGAATAGTTCTTTATCAAAGTTTATAATTACGTTTTGACATAAAAATCAATTTCGCTCATTTTCTAATACTTTGTGTTCAATACTTTCACTAATTCTCTTCTTCCACTCCCTATCTCTTAAGTTACGATATTCAAAATCAGATAAATTACTTGAATCCATGGTAATAATTATGATAAATATAATTATTGTTGAAATTTCATAGAACTAATTTTACAACAAAAACAGATTTTATTTAATTTGCACAAACAATGTATATTATTTTTATTATTTGTTAAATAAATGCTAAATAAACTATCAAGACATCTATAAATTCGTAATGTAATGGAAATTTATTAATATTGAAAATTTTAAAATCAATTGTTTAAATAAACATAAAATTAATAATTACATTGATTTATTTTTGCATAAGATGTATCTATTAATTGATTCTTTGACATTGTTTTAAATAGTAAAATATGATTTGTGCACAATTAATGCGAAGTTGGGGAATGCATAACTCCACCCGTGGAAGCGTTAGTTATATGGACAATCTGTAACTTGTAATTGGGGTGGATTCTCAATAAAACTAACAAATCAATTCAAAAACCGGTAAAATTATCTTCATTGGAACAATTGCTGCGAAGTTGAAGAATGTGTAAAATCCATTCCGCCATCGAAGTAAGCGTTAGTGATACGGAAATTCTGTTTAAGGTAAGTGGGGTGTAATTTCGATAAATCTAACAAATCCATCAAAAAAAACAAGAAAGAGTATGAACATACATAATGAGCTCACTTTGTATTATATTATAAGTTAATTCATTAGGATATTACA
>JAQGAW010001082.1:0-21708 GCA_034698025.1 Phthiracarus crinitus | reverse complement strand
TAGGTCAGACACGCCCACTATAGGTTAGAAATTTTTTTAGCATAACCTCTACCCCTCTAGCTCCGCCATTCGTCGCTAATTGGCGGACAAAGAACGTCCGTATCTCTACTTTTAAATACATATCTCTACTAATAAAATTGTTAATTAAAACGATTATTAATTTTGGTGTATGCAGACGTAGTCGTTGTAAAGCGGTATGGGAACTCCTAATTTAAATTAGGAGTTCTTGTAGCCGAGGAAGAATGGTTTCTTAAAAACTACGAGAACTCACCCCTTTTTCCACGTTTGTGAAAATAAGCATAAGTATAGGATTCACAACACTTCAATAAAAAGACTGCATTTGGATCATATGAAATACTTTAATGTTTACTTGAAAAGCACATGTAATACAATGATAAAGCAAGCATACTCGTGAATACTAACAATAAAGTAATTATATCATGAGTAATGGAAAGCTATCGAAGCTTTATTATAGTATTACTAATTGTGTAGTGATGTGTGGTTCACATACACTACATTTCCTTCACCGCAGTTGTGGAGTATCAGTAGGTGTATCTTCTGTAAAAGATGATGCCGGTGTTACTTGTGAGGGAGGAACTCCAGTATTAATACTGGAGTTTGAATCAGATTGAAAACCATTAGACATGTGCAATATGTGAGTACGTAATTGATTAATATGTCTTTTCCAAATTACAAACTGCGTATTGATTTTGTAGTTTCGAAGACCCAGGACTTCAGTAATTGTTCCTTCGATCCACTTGTCCTTTCCTCTGTAGTTGCAAACCCAAACTGGATCATTGGCGATAAAATTTCTCTTTTGCTTTCGTTGATTCGTGTTCATTATTTGTTGAGCGTTGTTGACGTTGCCACGATGGTTGAAACGCAAAAGATCCCATTTGGTTCTAAGGTTACGACCAAAGATAATCTCAGCAGGAGCTTTTCCAGTAGTCGTATTGGTCGTTGTACGGTAACTGAAAAGAAATTTCTGGACTGTATATTCCCAGTCCTTGGGATTACCAAACGGACACAAGCCATCCTTTAACACGCGAACAAATCTTTCTGCTTCACCATTCGAAGAAGGGTGATACGGCGCGATAAGACGATGCTTTATTCCACGTTCGGTGCTAAATGCAGAAAATTGTGTAGATGCGAATTGTGGTCCATTATCAGAAATAAATTCCTCCGGTAAACCATAATGAGAAAAGATAGAGAATAAATATCGGTTAACCAGTTCTGTCGTGGGAATTGATGGATAATAGGCCACTTCTAACCATTTCGAATGAGTATCAACAATAACGAGCCGAAAAATATTTTGGCCCGAAGGCAAAAAAAATTGTCGTTTAAATCTGATTAGTTTACACACCTAAAAATGAGATACTCTTAATCTGATACCCCTATAGCATCCAAAAACTTTGAGCAACTATGGTTAGATCTATATAGAAGTCTAATCAAAATTGTTTGTGATGAATAACTTAATTTTTGGTACAATAAAATATTTATAATAATATACCAAAATAATCAACAGTTAAAAAGAAGTTATTAATAATAAAATAGAATTATAATTATCAATAATTATCTTTTGTTTTAAAATGAAAATAAGAGATTGCAATAAAATGACATTATAATAGCATTTCACTGACAAATTCATTCTTTTAAAATTACTTTATTTAACGACAATTAGAATATAATTTCATTACATTATATGCGAATAAATTGGTTATATTTTAGATGAGTGGTGCCATAAACTAAAATATTCATAAAATAATTTTGAGTTTAAAGAATTTTTGATTTTATTATGTTTTCAAAATAAATATTTTATAGTACATATTGTATGTCATTAGTTTCTGTAATATTGTCTGATTTAATTCGAAAAAATGACATGTACTGCAAAATTTTAATTTAAAAAATATTATAAATTTATTACTTCATTATAATCTGAACATAATGAATGCGATAATAAGCTTTAAACTGGTGACATATATGTGTTACAGTTTTTCAATTATGCTATCGCAACTTAACCAACGATACAGTTAGCTTTCGATGTTCCAAACTGTCTAGTAATATCTCTTACTATTAACTCTGACGCGTGCCAAACCCTGAAACACGCCAAATATCGGAAATTGACACGTTTGTTGGTGTTTTTGCTTATTGATGTTCTTAACACTGAGTTAAACCAAATAATTCTTGGATAACAAACTTCGTCTACATACATAGCTGAAGAATGGTAAGCCTAGGAGATATTTGAATTCTGTGACAGTAAACTGATAAATAAAGTAGCCGATACACTTGATTCCGTAGCGAAATCAATTGAAAAATCACTCCCGCCAACGGTGGGGACACCGTGAAAACTTCCCCTTAAATTTTGCTGAAGAATGGTAACCGTACGAGATATTTGAATTCTAAGATAGCATACTGAGGGAAAAAGAAGCCGATACACTTGATTCTGTTACGAAATCAATTGTAAAATTTCTTAGATCAAATGTGGTGACACCGTAAAACTTCCAATTTCTAACGTAAAATCTATGAAATTATCATTACGGCATCAGTTTCAGCAAAGTTGGAGATTTATTATAGTATATACTACCACCCTCGGATATGCTAGTTATTCGAAAATTGTATTTTCAAAAAAGACTCCTATCATAAAAAGCCAACAATTTAATTTCAAAAAAGACTCCTATTATAAAAATACAACAATGTATTTTCAAAAAAGACTCGTATTATAAAAGTCCAACAATGTATTTTCAAAAAAGACTCCTATCATAAAAATCCAACAATGTATTTTCAAAAAAGAATTATATTATAAAAATCCTTTATTAATATAAAGACTGTGAACACCATGACAGACAGACAGACAGACCGACAATGTCAAATCCATAAGCTCTCCTTTTTTTAAAAAAGTGAGCTAAAAACAGAAAATGGGACTAATTTGTTGTTTATATGAATAATCGATGCATAAAATATTATTAATATAATGTGAAATTATTAATATATATTGAAGGAAATATGTTAATCATTCATATATTTTATCAAAAATATTAAACAAAAAATACTATTTACTATTAATTTAATTATTGCAATAAAATTCAAAAAATGATGAATAATTGTGGAAAGAATCTTATAAAAATATTTTATTTAATCCAACATCGATTTACAGTATTTAACTGTACATTTGTATTAAAATAGAGCCAACATTTCAATTCAAATTCTATTGATACAAATATATGGAAAATTAGAGAAGTGAAAAATAGTAAGTTATAATGATGAGATTGAAGAAAAGTTTAGTTGGATTTATTTACAAATAAATAATCTTAACTTAACCATTGAAGAAGAATTTATCACATTTCCTCCACCGCTGCAAAGAACTGTTGAGATTCAAAATAAAGATAACGCAAAATACTTTTCACTTTTAAAAAACAAAAGAAATTTTTTAAGTTATAGACAGTATAGTATTGACAGAACAGTAGAAATCAAACCACAATCAACTGTTACTTATCGATCATTCGCTCAATACATTGTTGGACTGGAATATGATTTTACAGCATTGGCTGAGATTAACGGAATAAATCATTTGAATCAAGTACTATCTGGTAATGAACTCAATGATTACATACAAACACATGGAAATTATATCGTTATTGAAATAAGAGATAATTCAATTGTTATTCAAGTTAATGGTGTTTTAACCGCTAATTTTGCAAAAGAATTCTCTTTTGACATACAATCAGATTCTATTGATATTTAATCTAATGAGTAGTGTTTTTTATATGCTTAATAGGTTTCTGTACTAATATTAATATATTAATCAATATTAAAATAAAATTGGTTTTTAGTTCGAATTTATTCTAATGTTTTAAGTACCAAAATAGTTCAAAAATTTTTCTGGTATATCAAACAATATCTTCAAAATTTTTATAAAAAGAACATTACTTTGATTGAAAAAATAAATATTGGTTTATTATGTAACGGTTATATTAAAAAATTTACAATGTTTTACACTGAATATACAGGTTAATGATAGAATTGAAATGAATACGAAGAAATTTAACAATTTAGAGATGAATTAAAGTTAAGAGTTTATAGAGATTTTATTCACTTACTGGACAGTTGATTATATCCTTTTGCATTCAATCACTTCATTAGATCAGTATATATAAATTTTGTTGAGATTTTATTTAATCCAACATCGATTTACAGTATTTAACTGTACATATGTATTAAAATGGAGCCATCATTTCAATTCAAATTCTATTGATACAAATATATGGAAAATTAGAGATTCCATAAATAAAATAGTAAGTTATATTTAAATAAGTAAATATTAATAAATTATATAAAGTTTTAAGAAACAAAATATTTTAAATATAATCATAAAGTTGATGATTATAGTTGTTTTGTTGGTAATCATGGTTATGATGAGACACAACATCTAATATTAAGCGTTAGAAGAATAACTACAAATAATTCATGTAAAATCTCGATGCATAATGCAGTTTATTCGATAAATGGTTGGACTTATGGGAAATTTGAAATCAATGCAAGTGTTGAGTATAACAAAGCCGTGGCTTTTATATATTTTTAGGACCAGTTAATAATAAATATGGATCTGATTATAGTCAAAGCGGTTATATTGATATAATCAGAAGTAATAACCAGTATCTAAAAGTCAAATCTCATGACCAAACAACACATTTCACGATACATTATGGACAAAAATTTGTACAATTTAATAATTTAGATTTTCTTATCGAATCACAACTGAAAAGAGGTTTTCATTTATATTGTTTTGAGTGGAATAAAACATATATGATTTGGAAAATTGATGACAATGTCGTGTTTGAAGTATCGACCGATAGATATTTCAAATTTGATTCAAATGACATCATCACTTATAGTAAAAATGGACAGCCAATTGATCACGCTATTCGATTATACATTTCAAATGAATTTTATACAACCACTAAATATGATGAAATTGACGATAGTTTTAGATTATCTGAATTTATAATCGATTATATTAAATACTTTGAATGGAAGGATTCTGCTATTAATGTTAATGATAAATCAACAATTATGTACATAATTATTGGGATTATTGTACTCATAATATGTTTGTTTTTTGCATTTACTTTAACTTCGTATATTATTTGTCGCAAAAAAACAAATACCTATTACTGAAAATTATGATGATATTGAAGGACAACTTGATTATGAAGATATTAATTACAATGATATAGAATTACAGAATTTTAGTAAAAAATATTAACCATAATTATTTAGAATTGTTTTAAAATTCTTAAATTTAAAGTTACAGAAAATATAATAAAACTTTGATAAAATTAATAATAATTTAAATTATTGTATAATTTGAGATTTTTGAAATTGATTTAAAGTTAATGTTGTATGAATTCACATTTAAAAATTTGTTATTACAAATAAATTGTCAGATGTAATATTAATATGCGTTGTTTTAATTAAGGAATATACCGTATATATTTAGTATTGGTATCTAAAATCTAAATGGATTTTCTCTAAATATTTAATTATTATTATTAAAACTTTTTAAATTCACGAAGTAATTAAATTATTTAACCTTAGTTATCAGTAGGGTTTCAATTTTTCGAGAATTAAAACCATCAAATTCGGGCTGGATTCGGGAGGTAAAACACTATTAAATTCGGGAACAAAAATTTAAAATTCGGGAAATATATTTTGTTAAAAAGTAATAAAATATATGTTAAATTTAATGTTGTTGATCCTAAATAAGTTAAAACGAATAATTAGTTGTTAATTTCTAAATTTTTAATTTTTAGTTTTAGACTATTTGGTTAAAATAATATTTTTATTAAATTATTTAAAACTGTTTTGAAAATTTTTACTTTTTTATTCAAGAAAAACTGTTAAAACCATTAAAATCGGGAAATATTTCAATTATTTAGCAAATTTCGGGTAAAAATCGGGAATATTTAATTTATAATGAATTTCGGGAAAATTGGGACAATAAAAACTATATAAAAATGATCCTTTTATTGACTTAATCATATAAAATTAACTTCCCGAAGATTGCATTTATATTTGGATTCGGGATTTACCCGAAAAATTGAAGCCCTAGTAATAAATATTAAAAATTAGAGAATATTTTGACCAAACATAAACAATTTTTTATCAAACAGATATAGTAAATTATAGTTTATATTTATCTAGTCAAAATTTGTAATGATTATTTTCAATTCAAGAATTCAATTTGGTGCTTACCCTCTGATTTTTATAAGGATCCATCAGAGAGTGGAACTCTTGAATTAAACTGCGAATTAAATACTGAAAACTAATTAACTTTAATCGTACTAATCATAGATTCCATTTATTAATATAAATGATTCCAGAGACGGACATCTCAAATCCAATAACTTTTCAAACACAGCTAAAACATTTTTATTTTATTTTCAAATCTCAATTAAGACTATTGATTTAACTATTTTATCGCACACTCATTGTAGTACAATACCACAAATGCATTTTCGTCAAACAAAGTCTCCAAAAGGTAATTACGACAAACATCAGCACACATAATCTTATAATAACATTATGCCATGGTTTTCATTTGAATAAAATACTTTTTCTACGCAGTAATTCAGTAAGAATCGTCAGGTAACTGGCAGTCAACTAAATCTTTTTACTATTTTAAAGTTTCTAATAACTCATTAAGTTTTTACACCGACAATAGGACGGACTGTTACAATGTTTTAATATTTTAACTAAACTTCTAATTGAAAATGTAAGCTGCATATAATAAAATTTGTAATCTATGCATATATAGCTATATTTTTATTTTCTAACGAATTTCTCAGTTACTCTTTCATTATTGTTAAGGATTAAAAAAGCACATGACAGTACAAATAATCTATTACTAAAGACAACAAAATTCGAGGTAAAAAACTAGCAAATTCGGGAAGGATTCGGGGCATAAAAAAGAGCATTTTCCGGGAAAATTAATGCTATGTAACGTGTGTCCAAAATAGACTTTTCCACTACTTTTATGAAACAGTGGTCGATCTTGTTGTCAGAAATTAAGGAGGAAAATAATGAACACTGTTCTGACCTATTTATTTATTATAGGCTTATTAAAAATTGTTAATCCTGTATACCTGTTTGTGGTTTGAGAATTAATATAGTCTATAGAAAAATATACATTATAATAATGGTTTATCATGCTTTAAATATATTAATAATAAAAATAATGAGCAATTGCTCATTGCTTCTACTCCTTAATTTCTTACAACAAGATCGACCAAAGTTTCATAAAAGTAGTGGAAAAGTCTATTTTGGTCAAAAATTTGTTGTTCCTTGAAAAGTGGACCTTTATAAAATTATTTGCATTTGAAAGATAATATTTTTGATATTTTGAGTATAAAGTTAGGGGTCTCAAAAACATATCGGAATTTTAAGAGGGAATTTTAAATTTTTACAAATATATATATATATATTAAAATTCAGAGAAACTTGTCATTTGAACTTCCTTTAATTTAAGATAAAACATTAATACATTGATTACAATAGTAATTTATATATGCTTTGGCCGTTTATTAGTACAGTGCGTTCGTAATGCTAATGATTAAGGCCGCGAAAATCGTTAGAAAAAAGGGTGCGAAATCGTTTAATAATCGTTAGAAAAAAATTATCAAATAGTTAGAAAAATCGTTTGAAAAAAATTTATCAGAACAGCACTATTTACGTAATCTGGTGTAAGGTTTCAATTTAAAAATTTCCAAAAATCTAGAATGTATGAGATTTTTTTGATTTTATTATTTATAAATTTTTGTTAGTGAAAGGTTTTTTAAATAATTTTTCCTAATTAACCTGAAAAATACGCCCCATACAAAAACTCGTCTGATTTAAACGACAATTTATTTATTTGTTATCATTAAATGACAAATTTTCAATAAAATTGCAATCATTTAAAATAAAATAAAATCGTTAGAAACGAAAAATTTAGCTTATTAGCTCACTTTTTCCAAAGGAGCTATTGGATTTGACATTTCTGTCTGTCTGTCTGTCTGTCTGTCTGTCCGTCGGTCCGTCCGTCCGTCCGTCCGTCCGTCCGTCTGTAGACCGGTCTTTATATTTATTAAGGGATTTTTTCTTTATATTAATAAAGGGATTTTTTTAAAAAAATAAACTCCTATCGACAAAAAAGACTCCAATATTCAAAAAATCATTGTTGAAATGACTCCTATCTGGCTTAAATTGGACAAAAATGGACTAAAAATGGGTTTTACTAGTCTAAAAATTAACTATTTGTTTGTTAAAATGGCTATAAAATATTCAAAATAGCGTTAAAATCCGTCCTATCGCATTTGACCGACTCGCGTATGACCGCCTCGCACTTGACCGCTTAAAGTAAACGCATTTGACAGCCTCGCGTTTGACCGCCTAGTTTTATCTTATAATTTATGTAAATATATATCCAAACATTATTTATTGCAGTCAAACAAATAAATATATGATATTATAATTATATGCAGATTTTAAATTTGTTTAAATTAAATTATAAATGGCTGATAATACTAATACTTTTGAGTTTATAAAGTCATCTAAAGGTGGTAAACTCTTAGTTTTTAATGGTTATCTTTTCAATTTAACGAAAAATAGAGGCAATAAAAGTGATTATAGGTGTGAAATTAAATGTGGAGCACGAGTGACAATGGAAAATGATTTGCCATATAAATTCGATTTAGCAAATCATAATCATTCTCCCAGAAAAAGTAAAATAGAATCGAAACTTTTCAGTGAAAAGTTAAGAGAATCTACAACAATAGATACAACAAAACCAGGACCACAGGTAGAAGTTGATTATTATTATTATTATTATTATTATTTATAAATTTTTTTATATTAGGTTTATAATGACGTAAGACGAAATTTTTTAAGAGAAGACGTCGATGATGAAACTTTGTTGGCAAGACAGGCTGCGATGAAACCATATAAGTCTCATAAAGATAAAATTAATCGAATTAAAAGAAAGAATATTCCTCGAGAACCAACTCACCGCAGAGAGTTAAATTTAATATGTATTGCCGATTCCGACTTATTCCGGATTTCTGGAGAAATTTTCAACATAGAAATTTTGAATAAGTCGAAAATTCGACATAATACAATTTCGATTTATTGCTCGTTAGAAAGACCTCAATGAGTTCTTTCTAAAAAGCTAATAATATATTCTATATGTATTGCTGATTCCGACTTATTCAGGATTTCTGGAGAAATTTTCATTAAAAAAATTTTGAATAATTCGAAAATTCGAAATATTACAAACTAGTGATACTTTTTTGGAAAGGGCACTATACATCCTTGCTATCAATGTATCACTCAATTCTATACATATTGCCGATTCCGACTTATTCCAGATTCCTCTGTTGAAAATTTCAATACATAAAATTCATAAAATTCTATTTATTTTTATTTTGTACATAAATAATGTAACCTTTAATATTAATGAGGCGGTCATATGAGAGGCGGTCAAATGCGAGACGGTTAAATGCTAGACGGTTAAATGATTGGCGGTCAAACGCTAGTAGACCAAGGCATCGGATATATATAAACTATTAAAGTTTAGACATTAAATATATAAACAATTGAAATTGTGTACAAAAAATGTTGTATTAAAATAAAGTTTCAAAACTTAAAATGTGCTCAAACAACAAAAATAAGTTTTTCAATATATTAATAAACTTAAAATCGCATCCTTTTTGGGATAATAATTATCTATATAAATATACTTACAGTATAAAAATTATATAGTGCTATTTTAATACCATTTTAGAACAATTTTCCAGCAATTGATAGCGATTATTTGATATGCAATAAATGCTATTATTTTGAGGTTCTAATTAGTGGCATATACTTTTTTCTATTTTTGCTACTTTTGCCATTTTCAACAGTATAGGCAGTGATGCAAACGCTCGGCGCTCACGCTCGCTCTCGGCAAAAAAATGAAGCTCACCACTCACGCTCACTTTCTTAACGCGCTCGAGCGCTGAGCGTAAACCGAGCTTAAATTTAACTGGAATCTTAATATAAAAAATTTTAAGCCTAATATAAAATTATATTAACTTATAAATAAAAATAAAAATTATTCACAATTTTTTAAATGATTTTTATAAATTTTAAATTTTATTTTTGTTGTTAAAATAAATTTTTGTATAAATAAAAATTTAAATTGAAATAATCCTAATTTTCAAATTTAATTTTGGAAACCTACGCTCAGCACCCGACTCGCGCTCAAGCTCAAGCTCGATAAAAATTCAACGCACGGCGCTCGCGCTCAGCGAATGCTATCAGCACGAGCTTCGTGCATCAGGATGCAAGACATAGCCGAGACTACATCACTTATAAGTTAGAACTATTATCGCATTGATTTCATATTTGAAATTCAGTTATATTCTTTGATTTTGTTTTCGAAACAAAAAACTTTAAACATCTTTATTACTTTTAACAAATAGATAAATTCAGTTTAAAAATAACTGAGTTCGGACTTGAGCGATGACATCATTGATATCGATGTTGGAAGCAGTTTGCAAAACAGTACTGCCATTGTACGGGACATTGATAGTCCGTTTTTTTAAGAAATTATTTTGAAGTTATTTAAAAAATATATTTAAAATTCATATTATATTTAAATTATTATTTAGTTTTCACGAATATTTTTATAATTATTTAATAAAAAATCAAAATTATTTATTTTTGTTTTCGTTTTCGTTTTCGTTTATAAATGATTAAATAGTTCCCCAGGCATAGTACTATAATTAAATAAGCTAATATTAAACTCATTGATAACAATAAAACTAATTATTTTTAAAAGTAATGTATACCTGTGTATGCTATACATTACGATCCGGAAAACTTTGAAAATCCACAACAGTTTATTCCCGAAAGATTTATGCCCGAAAACCTATCAAACATCTAACAGTACACATACTTACCATTCGGAACGGGACCACGAAATTGTATTGGAATGAATTGATTTTAATTTGATTTGAATTTTACTACAACGATTAAGTTTATTGTCCTTCTGGTTCAAATCGAGTAATTCAGTTGAAAAAATAAATCGTTAATTAACGAGTTTCAAGACCCTAGTAATGACCGACGCTATCGTAATTATTTACAGTTAAATTTGCTATTAATACCGATAATTAGCGAAATAATTCTTTATAATTTAATTCTTATAGCACATAAAATTTTAATTTTGATCATTTTTAATACATTTTTATTGATTTTACACGTGTCTACAGAAAAACTGAATGAAAATAAGAGATATAAGGATAATAATTATTCCAAAAGGAAAGCAATTTTGAGTTTATTAATATAATTAATATATTTAAGCGAATAATTGCAAGCGATATTAACGATTTAAAATCGTCTGTTAATTCTGATCAAAATAGTTTTCGTTGGAAGTAAGTTAAATTGATTTGAATTTTTCTAACGATTCTAACGAAATTAACGAATTCAAACATATCTAACGATTTTAAATACAATTAACGATTTTTGTAAGATTATCTTTTAAATAGCCTAAAAATTCGAAAACCAAGCAAGATTCTACCAAAATTTAATTATTAAAAATATCCTAAACTCATTTGGTAATAAATATGTATTTTTTTAATCAGAAAAAGTGCATTTTACCTAAAAATATAACTATAAGTTTTAGTTGACTTATATTTAATTTTCATAATATAATTTTTTGTGAGAGCAGAAAGAATTTTAATGAATTTATTTTAGGTTTTAATTAACCATATCTCTTTTTAAAATTATTTTTGAATATAAAATTTCTAACGAATTTTTTCTAACGATTTTGGAACTTTTATTTAACGATTAATAAACGATTTGACATGCTTTTTTCTAACGATTTTCATGACCCTAGTCATTACTTGTTATCACCAGTAAAATCAGTAACGAAGGGCTATACTAATTAATAGATATCCAAAAAGTAGCAAGAAATACATATAAAACTAGCGCTATAAATTACTTCAAATATTTATGAAAATTGCATTTAAAATAGCATTAATTTTTAAGAGAATTCCATTATTTTAAAAAAATATCAAAAAATTTTTATTATGACTTTTTATTGTTACTGCCTTCTCTATAAAACATAAATTTAGAACACATAGAACTTTAGTAATGCTTGAAACTATTTTTAAAAAATGCTTATTTTGTAAAAGGTTTATAAGATTAATAAAAAAAATTAAGAGGGATCCAAAAAACTTATTAGATTTTAAACGATTATTTTTTAGATTATGAAAAAATGACAACTTAAATAGCATTTATAACAAAAAAAATCATTAAAAATGGGAAAAATAGCATTTACAAATGAAGTTAAAAGGACTCCTTTTTATGTATCTCATATTCTCCAAACTTGTAAAATAAAAAAGTTACAAATGCTATCAATTAGGATCTCTACTAATTAAATTATTTTTGCTCTTATAAATCATTGGCAATTTTACTTTATTCAAGCATGTTATCGAAGCACATGTAAAATATTAGAAAATTCAGAAAATATATATCAATATTTGTATATGACTGAAGTTACCATTACATTTAACATTTGCTTATAACCATTTTCCGTAAAAATTTTAATTAAATTTTTTATAATCATAGTTTTCAATAATAATTTAATAGAATAACACATCAAATCAAAAACTTATAAAGGACTATAAAGCGTTTCTCGATTGTCATTGTGTTTCTTATACATATAAAAAGCAGTTCCAGAAATGATTGCTATTAAACCCGCCAAAACCAAAACGATTGCCGCAGTTTGTCCGCCAGTCATCGGATGCGCAATCGGGTGATACTGAGTGGTTGTTTCATTAATTGTTGGTTCAGTTGATGTCACCAAAGATGTTATTGTGGATGTGATTGTTATTGGCGTTAATGTAGTTATCACTGTTGCTTCTGATGTCATCGGTTTACTACTCGTTTCATATTTCGAATCATTTGTAATAATTGGCGTTAAAGTAGTCTCGTTTCCAATGGTCTCATTACTAACAGTGAATACTACTGTAGTATTAATACTAAGTTCTTCAATCGGTTGTTCATCCGCTATTTCTATAGCTTGTAAATCAGGACAGTGTTCTTCATCACTACCTGACGGACAGTTATGATACCCATCGCACTCTAATCCTCTGTAAATGCATTCTTGGTTTCCTCCGTGACATCTGATATGATTTGGATTCGAACACATTCTGTTCCATAAGCCTTACATTTATTTGAATAAATCATAATTTAAAATTTATTGATTTTGGCTCTTATTTTATATCAAATAAAACTAATTAAATTGATTAAAAAATCAAAAAAGTTTATGCATCTCAGGATGCTTTAAGAATACTTTTTAAATGTAATTTTTTAAAATTGATTATCTAATACTGTGATAACTTTCGTATAAAAAGTATTAATTGATTTCATAAAATGTTTGAACTATAGTTTTACAATAATTTGAGATTCGGTAGTTTAACTGTAATATTTCCTCAAAATACTGATACTTTTTTCAAAAATTTTCTTATTTAACTTTAATAAATTTTTAAAAAAGTTTAAGTATGAATGTTAAGTCACAAATAGTAAAATTAACACCTTTTACTTTGAGTTCAATTCTTATTTTCTACTTTTAAATTTTCAAATTATTAATTAATTAAATTCTAAATATTTAAATGATTATCGCATTACCAACGCATGTATTCAGTTTAAACAAAAACACTTTGATCTTATAATTACTAAGAATTACCCGAAAACGTCGTAATAACTAATTCAAATTGCGAAGTGCTATTAACTCCAGTTCCAAAATCAATGATTATTTCCGTTTTATTAAAAGTAACACTTTTCTCATAATTCTCATCGTTACACCATTTTCTTTGTTCATCTATTTTAATATAATTATCACATTTGTCTAACTCATTGTTAAGCGAAATATTATTCACGACAACAATAATTCCTCCAATATTTTCGCCAATAATTTTTATTTGGCATATTTCGTTGGACACCGTTTCACTATTAACGTTAGACGAACGGAGTATTAAAGTAGAATAGTTACCATCGTTTCCGATTAATATTCTTCTGTCCGGATGTTCTTCGCAGTAATGTTGGATGTAATCTATCAGTTTTTTTAAATAAAATATTTAATATGCGAATAAGTTTTGGTAAATTACTTGCATTGAATATAAATCGGTTGAACCAATGTTTTTAATAAAATAAATGCGAATAAAAAATGATGAGTAATTCGTATATATGTCGACATAATGTTAAATACTTTTCATAATTCAAATGTTTGCTAAATTTTTGAAAAATTGTTTAACTATAATAAATTTTTTCTGTTTAACGCATTAATGCTGAGAAAAAAACGTATGCTAAAAGAATGTCATAAAAATGATAAAAAACAGCATATTATTCTCTATAATCAAATATTTCTTGTATTTTTTATTACGTTCTATCATAAGTGATATTTATTTATCGTTATTTTCATAGAAATTTATCAGTAATTTTTTTATAGTCTTATCAGCAAAAAACCGATCTCTTAGAAACAAAGCAATAAAACTGACATTTAGCTATAAATTCATAAAACACAATAAATGATTGTAAACGAAATGTTGGTTTAAAGCTAACATCTTTTTTATTAGATTTATAAAGTTTAAAAATTTTTCATTTATTTACAAAAATAATTGTTCGAACGTTATATAATTTTAATGCGTTATAATTTTTAACCAAAAGCTGAATGATTTAATTTTGCGTTATCATACATAGAATAATAATTAATTATTTTTAAGTATACGTATAATACTTTTACTGTTTTACATAATATTACTCTTAATTGTAACTAACATTTTGAAAAATGAAATTAAACACGTTTTACATACACGTATTATTTTGAATTTTTATGTATAATTCCAATTAATTTTAATATTACAATAATCATTAATATTTATATAAAAATTTTAATTATTAAGTATTATTGTCTCATACGAATTAAATCACTCAAAGAGCAATACTGATTATCATAGATTTGGTAAATTAAATCTAGATATAGTTTGAAACTCTCTTAAAATCATTATTAAACGTAATGCGACAATAAAACTACCATTTAAACTACAGTATTATGAGATATTAAACTCATATAATGTATTACATAAGCTTATAACGATATAAACAATTAGATTCAAAAAATTTGATTGCATTTATTTACATGTAAGCCTATGTTTAAAAGTTAATTTATTCAGACAATGAATAGCATATTTAGATAACATAATTTATACAGAAATATTTCGCAAAGCATTAAAATATAATAATAATACATAATATTATGCTTATCTAGAAAATATGCTAAGAAATTAAGGATAAAATTAAAACATTTCAATAAAATCAATATTATCCTAAAGTACAACATTTTTGTAAAAAAGACATTCTATTTTTTATGTTTTATTACTACAGATAGGAATGGATAGAGATTTTGTGAACGAGTAAAAGGATTCTCAAAATTGTAGTAATGGGAGAGCAAAGGCTATGGAAATTGTAGAATATGTTCGAATCACAGAGCTTTTGTTTTCATAATTATTTTTTAAATTAGACTTTAGATCAGAAAACAAAATTAGAATCCGAAATATGAGTTCTTGAGTAGTAATAAAATTATAGCACATAATTTAAAGCAATATAATTTAAGTAAATTTACAATAAAGTATAATGTTATATGAAAGAGTGCGAATCGGGTGACCGACAAAAAAGCGTTTCGTTATCAGTTATTAATTGCATTTATTGTATTTTAGGACTTTAGACTTATATCACTTTCTTAATTTAAATATGTGGTCGTTTGTCGGGCACAGGTCTATAATTTTTATGATTTCGCAGTCTATTATATAACTTAAACTAAAGAAATAATAATTATTGATTAAATAATATAATATACGATATAAAAATATATTTGCTGCAAGTTTAAGCAAACATCATTCTCTTTTTGTTGATAAGTTTCAGTTCTGTTTCAGATCTGTAAATAAGAAACTGCTTTATCGCTTATAAAAAAATTATTTTATTATTTAATATTCTAAATACTTATTTTTAAAAAAATAACGTAAAAAATTTCTCTACAAAAATATAAAAAATATAAACAGTTCAGATAATTTAATGACTAGAAAATCTAAAATATTCTTATCACGGGTTAATCACAGATATGTTTTTTTTAAAAACTAACCTAAACTTCAACTTTAACGGTTGGAGTTTCTTCGAGGCTATTCTCATCAGCATTTTCTTCCAGCATTTCCTCCATTATATCATTACTAATCTGTTGCCTATTTTGTAAATGCAAAACTCGACTCTGTTCGATACCATATCCTTCCACTTCGATTCGATCTTCGTGTACAGTAATAGTAGCGAACGACTGTTGATCGGGTGGTGTTTCAATGATAGCTTGGAATACCAAATAATGAACACCATTGGCGTACGCGTATCCGTGATTGTGTGAGTGTCCGCACAGGTAAGCGATAACCGATGGGTGTCTGTTAAAGCATGCGATTACCTCATCGTAATTCCACATTATTGTATCCCAATTACAACTTTCTGGATGCAGTCCTACGTGACCGAACACGATAACCAATTCGTTCTTTGAATCCGATTCTTCTAACTCCTCATCGATCCATTTTAATTGTTCCTCACTAATCGATCCTAAAATTAAAATTTGTTTATGCGTTGATCTTAACATTTTTAATAAATATGCAAATATTAATTTAATCAAATTAAACTGCAAGAAAAAACAATGTTTTATACTTAACGAGACGATAATTAAAAAAACATTTATATAACTAACCATTACATGATTGAAATCTTTTATAAGAATCCTTTAACAAAACATCAGTATCCCATCCATCGTAATCATAATGTCCGTGATGTTGGTGTAAAATTTGAGCGGCTTTTAGATAGTTTGGGTGAGTTTTGTCGTGTCCGAGAACGCTAATGTCGAAACAATCTAATGATATAAACTTGACACCAACGCATGGCGTGAACTTATAGTAGAGCATCATTTCGTCGCATGATTTAGGATTTTCGGGCAACAGTTTCAACGAATTTAGACCAATAGAATCTGAATCGATTTTCATCCGTTTCAACAAAGATTCTTGAAATAAACGCGCTAAATCTTGACGCTTAAAATTATACAATTCATGATTTCCTAAAAAATATTATTTTCTATTAACAAATTTGGTAGATTGTAGTTAATAGTAAATTGCAGATCCAGAATTAAAAGTGTTATTAAGGGTAAAATAAAGGATATCACGCTATAGGAATAACCTATAAATTTGTGGAATGGCATGATTACCGATATATCCCAACAAAATAAAGTCGCTTAATTTTAAAAAATAATCGTTCCACAACTTATCGGGTCTATAATTTTTTGTGATTTATGTTCAAATTCAAAGAAATGATTTTAAATTTGAACAAATGGTTATAAGTTCTAAGAATTCTGGCGTTAAATTGAGTCGAGGGTAACAAAAATTTTCTTTATACATATAGGTATTATAAATAACTTTAATTTACTTGTATATATAGCTAAAAATAAACGGACAAAAAATTTCTTAACTTTAAAATACATTGAAATTAATTTAAAAAAATTCAAGGTCGAGATATGAGACATTTGGCACTGATTTTAGACGTTGCATAACCGAACAGTTTTAGCAACAAATTGTTAATAAACTGTTAATTTGAATTAAAATTAGAAACAAAAAAGCAATCAATTCTTATGTTCATACGTCATATTAAAGTGCATTAGATTTTACAACTTTTTAAGTTTACTGAATACGGCAATCAGTTTTGGTTATATTTATCTGAAAACTAAGAAATAATAGAATGAATGATAGATACTGACCGACAGCATGAAACGTAGGAATATGTGGATTACTCTCGAATTGTTGAAGTGTGCGTTGAATAGCGTTAAGACTGGAATCGTGCGACGAATCCTTATTGATTCCATCGATGATATCTCCCAATTGGAGCACAAAACCGATTTGGCGTTCATCGCGATTCCATCGCTCAAAAGCGTGACTCACTTGTTGTAACGAATTGCGATAATACCTAATCTTTGTTTGTTCATACCATGACGGTCTGTCATCGTTGTCCGCGTATTGAACGTCCGTTACGACACCGAACCGAACCAATTCTCGCATTATATCTATACGTTATAAAGTATTTTTAGTTATTAATGGTAACGTGTAGTGCGATCTCTCATACGTATTACTTTTCTAAACGTTTATCATATAACTTATATAAGTTCGTATCGCAAAACACATTTGCTATTTTATCTCAACTATTATATTACTGGTATATCTAACAGTAAATATAATATAGCGATATAATGATAATATTTCTTATTTACTGATTAAAGCTAGTTTTCACCGGTAAAACTTAATTTTAATTGTTTGCTAAATTCAAGGACAACGAACAGTGCAATCAAATTTTATATGATATTATCGCAATTATATACTGTATCGCAATTGTATTTTATTAATATTTTTGATACGATAATATAGTAGTTAAAAATAAATTTCAAGTTCAAAATAATACCTTTCGAAAGATTACGAGTCAATAATTTCAAGCAAAATATTTTATGACTAAACATCAAATAAAATGATATTTAATATCTATTTTTGATTCTATTTTTAATCACATAATAAAGTCGTAATACCTCTTAGATTTTGTTTGAATTGAATTAATGAATAAATATTAAATGATAAATATAAAAAATAGTTATATTAAATATCAAACAAATATCTATCTATACTCGTATCGCAATTACACTCATTTGCATACATTTATACATTAATGATAGAGAATGATGACATACCGAATACTATATATATGTTTCTAACAGCAACCGAATTGACGTCAATAAATGATGAACTTTCTAAGGTTATAAACTAGAGCTGGAAAATTGTTTGGGATTAATAATATTTTTACAGGATTTGTAGGCATATGATTATCATCTAAAAATAAGAAACATAAATTAGATTTTGTTGGAAAATTTAAAAAAATCTAAAATTGATTTGATTAATTCGTGAACATTCATATTTTCATTCTTATTTAGTCGTTTTACAACTATAAGGTAAATTTTAGATGTGAATTGTAAGTATTGAAAGTATTAAGTTTACTTCAGCTCAAAGTTGATAAAAATTATTTATTAACTCAAAATAAGATATTGCTATACATAAACAAAAAAAAATAGTTTCGGGACATCACGGGAATAACATTTTCAAACATTCAGCTCTAACGAGATCTCTGTAACGCATGTGTCAAACAGCGTTAAAGTTACGAAGTAAATAAAAACAAACAGATTTGCACGTGTTTTAAAAACATTTTAATAGTTTTGCTAAAAATTTAGTATTTAATTACATAATCAGTTGTGACAATAGTATGGCAGAATCGTGTTCATCGACGTCAACACCAGAATCAGCGCAACCATCAGTATCGTCAACAACGACATCAAATAAGCCAATATGTGTGATATTGCTTGGTATGGCTGGCAGTGGGAAGACATCGCTGTGTTCTCGGATTAGTTCGCACTTATATGACACTGACTGTAAGCCATACACAATCAATTGCGATCCCGCGTGTCATCAGATGCCATATATTTGCAACGTTGATATTAGAGATACTGTCAATTATAGAGAAGTTATGAAACAATACAATTTGGGTCCGAATGGCGCTATCATTACGTCACTAAATTTATTTGCGACTCAATTCAATCAAATTATCGAATTAATTGAAAAAAGGAGCGATGAATACAAGTTTGTAACTATTTTTATACATATTCATTAAAATTAATAAATTGATTAATAGTGATTAATATTTCAACTGATAGATACGTGTTGTTCGACACTCCCGGACAGATCGAAGTGTTCACGTGGTCTGCTTCGGGCGCTATCATTACCGAAGCGTTGGCATCGCATTTCCAGACTGTAATCGTTTATGTTATGGATTGCGTTCGCAGCGAAAACCCGATAACATTCATGTCGAATATGCTGTACGCGTGTTCTATCGTTTATAAGTATAAGTTACCGATTGTTATCGCGTTAAATAAAACTGACGTTAAAGATTCGAAGTACGCGTTAGAATGGATGAGAGACTGGGAATCGTTTCAAACTGCAATCGAAAAGGAAACATCGTTTATGGGAAATCTAACGCGATCTATGTCTCTAGTTTTGGATACGTTTTATGAAAACCTTGCAGCTGTTGGTGTGTCAGCGATGAGTGGTCAAGGAATAGATAAGTTTATATCTGCTGTGAACGACGCGGCTTTAGAGTACGAACGCGATTATCGTCCGCAATACGAGCGCATTAAAAAGGAAGCAGAACTTGCGAGACAAACCAATGCGAGTGCTAGTGTTGATCCTTATAAAGAAGAATTAATCAGTTTTGGAGATTCGAAAACTCATAATTACGATGATAGTGATAACGAACTCAACAAAATTGATGAAGAAGAAGGTATAATGTTATTTCATATACCGTACATAAGTTTACATAAATACTAAACTGCGTAACATTATTTATATGATTAACATAATATTTTTAACATACTTTAGATGAAGACGAGAAGAAAGAATACGAAGATTTCCAAAAGTTTTTAGCGATGCAAAAGGCAACGTCTGATCTTCAATGATTAGTATCTTTCAAAACAGCATTGTTTGCATTTTTTATTGAATATTTAAATCATTTCATATTTTGTACAAATTATTATTATTATTACAGTTAAATAAAAAACATTCATAGATGACTAAATAATTTATACTGTATTTATATTGACACGACAGGTGTCACTCATTCATACTATGTCTATGTGTTTGTCTATGTTTATGTAAAACGTTTTTCTGTATATCATTCGTTTTCCGTTACTTGAATAAAACAGTCGTTTTTATTTAAAAAGCGTTTTCCTTTCGTTATAATTTAATAAAAAAAATTAGATCGACGACCTAGAACACGGTGACAATATGCTTATGGTATTGGGAAATAGAGGGAATCCATTTGGAAAATATTTTTGCGGAAGGGATTCCTTCTAAATTTTTAAAATATTTTTCACTTCTTATTTGTAATAAAATATCTAATTATATCATACTTTTTCAATTTTAAAGACTATCATCTGAATACGATTTCCAAAATAAAATCAAAATTTAATTCATGTCTATCTTTAAGGTGATTCGTTTATGGGTAACATAAAACTTGGAATTAACTTGACTTAAACATATTAAGTTATAAATTATAATAATCGGGAATTTTCTAACATAATTTTCGATCCTGTCCCGTCCAGATAATTTTATATGATAATCCTGTACCGATAAATCCAGAGAAAATTGACCCAATCCCGATCCTTTCCCATTCTGTCCTGAAATTTTTTCATGTCTAATATGGTAATCTTAAGGCCACTTTATGATAAGTTGGCGATAGACTTAAACATTGATGCCAATAACAACATGTTATATTGTAATAGTATTGTGTTATTAAATAACTAACGGAGTGATTTCCTTCTTTAAGATTTTATTTCTTTAATACACTGTAAATGGCAGAATTAATTCAATTAATTAGTATTATTGCTATTGTGTTAATAATAATTTATATACTCAACAAAATTTATGAATTCTATTCAAATGTGAAACACTATCCAACTGGTGTTTTCCCATTACCTATATTTGGAAATTTGTTATG
>JAQGAW010001081.1:0-21712 GCA_034698025.1 Phthiracarus crinitus | reverse complement strand
TAATTCTTTATGCGTATTTTATTTTGGTTATAATAAAAAACAAGGAATCGATAGTTGTAATGTTCGATGGGAGCAGCTAAATAGGACAGTACCCACTTATATTTAACGTAAAAGTATGAAAGTAGTGGTTAGCGGTAATGCAAAGATAACATCGAATTCTGTAGGCGCTACTCATTTTAATTAAAATTTTTGTTTTATGCAGCTTAAGCTGAAACCAAACCAATAGTTTATGTTAATCAAAATTTGCATGTAAGGCTGGAGTAGATTTGGAGGTAGTTTTAAGTTTCTAGTAAATTTGGTTTTAGTGCTTATTGGAATTATCACTTTGAAGTATTTTTTTGTCTCAGAATTCCAAACCCTTAGAACCTGAATTTAGAAATTTTGTTCGATTTAAAAATTCCCTGAGAAAAGTGAAAAGCATGTTTTTTTTAAGAATTTTGAGAATAAAAAATTATTTAATTTTATGATTATTTAATTTTCTTTGATCGAATAATATTTACTTATTTATATCCAATGAGATTTTGTATTTTATGATAACTTTCGCCAAAAAATTAAAAGAAAATATGTTATTTTATCTTATGAACTGTCTTTTTATTTGTATTAATAAAAAAATAATTAACGAATTTATTAGCAATTTGATTGAAAATTTTAAAAAATACACATTAATTCCTAAAATTTATAAACATAAAAGATGTAAACTATTTAAGAGTGTAAAAACTGAGCTTTATTATGAGAATTTTAGTTGTTATACAATTTTTAATTATTTTAATTATAAATACAATTAAAATTACGTTTTATTTATTTATTTGTTTTTAAAATTAGTTTAGTCGAAATACATTTGGATTTCACCCAAAAAACAAAATCAAAACCAAAACAAAAGTTTTCTAAAGTTAAGTTATATTGAAGGTTATTTATAAAGCATAGCAACCACTCTAAGCTGACAAAGAAAATTATTTGATTTAATTAATTATGGTATAAATATTTCACAATAAAGTGAATGTGCATTTTTATTTGAACATATGTTTAGTAGTTCTAATAGATTAACTAGTTTTAAAAATATATCCAGTCATAGTAACCTTTAAACTAACTAGCATTTTGACGACAATAGCTTTTATTTACGATATCATAAAGATATTAAAGATTGTGATAAAACAAAATTTTCTTTGGTCTGATTTGACTTCAGTTTTTAAAAGTGGCGTTTATTTTTGTATTGAAATTATTGAGCGTTTCATAAAAATATTTAGTAAAAAATTAATTTAATAAATTCCTTTAACTTTTAATTAGACAAAATCACTTAAGTTAAAACATATTTTTTATTATAGTTTTTTCGCCTTACATTAACTTAAATATCTGTTACTTTTAGTTAAAACTTGTTAAAATGCATACATAACTTTCAAAATTCTAGTTCGATTGAATCTTATAAACTTTTCGATTCTAGCATTTAAATATTGCATTAATAGGCAATTCCTCTATAAGTATCTAACGTTACATATACATGTACTTAAGTACAGCCAAAATAGCAAAATTAAAGTCAGAATATGCTAATTTTATCGTTAATGTTAACTAAGCATAAAAACTGGAACTTTAATTATCCGTTATTCTAAAAACATTAAGTTATTAAAGTGCGATAATAAATCGGAAAACATTGAAGAGGCGACATGTAAACGTGTTTATAAATTCTAAATCATTTGACTTCACTGTTAAAACTTTTGGATTTACTCTTTTTATACTTTTAAAATAAAAAAATTTGGTTTTGAGCCAAACTCGCAAAATTGTTAAAATAATGGCGATGTACCAAATCGAGAGTAAATATGCTGTGAAGAATGAGAAAATCTAAACTATTCCGGAGTAATGGGTTTTAGCAACAAAAACGAATTACACATAACATGCAAAAACACATATGCATACACTCGTATGCAAGCTTACACACACTCACACACACTGAAGCACTCTTCATCTTTGGCTACAGTAATACCAATAGAAAAACTGCTGTATTTTCAGTATCGCTAACTGTTGAAACCATAATCTATTTATATCGCTTAAAATTCCAGTTAACTTTATTTTCTTTTTAAATTAGAATATTTTGAGTGTCATATAAACCCATTTCTCGTTTGGAGTATTTTGTGTATTAAGCTATTGTATTGAAAAATTGATAAAACAATGTGAGCGTAGCATCAATTATGATGTAATTGTTATCAAATCAGTTAATAACTGAAGTTTTAAAAATAAATCACAACAAAAATGAGCAAGAAATCAACGGTTAGAAATATGATTCTGTTTATGATTACCTGTTACGATAACGCAATATTAATAATGTTTATAGAGTGGTAAATCTACAAAATCTAAAACAGCGAATTCAAAGTCAAACTGTAAGGCAAACAAATTGTCAGCCGTTGACGAATCGCAACTTCGTATCGCTTTCTCAATGATTGATACCAATCAAGATGGAAAACTTAACGCCGATGAACTCAAATGTATGCTACAAAGGCTCGGGATATCAGTGTGTGATATAATTATAGACAAGTTTATCGGTGAAGCTTCAAAAAATGGTCAGTTTTATTGCGTTTACTTAAACTAAGTTATTTCTACGCAATCATTAATTAATGCAATGTGCGGTAACAAAATTTAATATTAAATTAAATTTTGTTTAATATTTTAATTATGAAATAGCGTTTGTTAATGGAACTCAATTATCAACAGACAATTTGTCTGTCCATGCAATGAGTCGACTCTTTCAATAGATAAGTCATTCTTATTTAAATTATTAATTTTAAAAAATAGGTGACTGTTTGATTAGTGAACAAGACTTCTTTAATTGGATGCGAAAATTGAAAACATCGTCAGAAGAGGACGATATTGAGCAAGATTTGAAGGCAGCATTCTTAGTGTTCGATACCGACCAGAACGGGTTCATCACTAGAGATGAACTGAAATCTGCGATGCAATTAATGGGAGAATCTCTATCTGATAAGGATTTGGATGAACTGATAAAAGCAACAGATCTCGACAAAGACGGAAGAATTAATTACGAAGAGTTTATAAAAATTCTTCTTTGACAGAATCATATCGTATCTGTTCTGTAAATAACTCATTATAATTCTATTTTTAACAATTTTTGTTTGTCAGTCAGTTTATCACGTTTTTTCAAACCATAACTTTTATCAATAATTCTTTAAAAATAAACAAACTTAAGAAATTGGCATAATAATTGTGTTGATGTGTTTCACGTTCACTGCATTTTAGTAAACATTTAGTCCTTGATCTTCTTATTTCACAATTTTCATCTTTACTTTCTCGTCAGAATTTCGAATACAATTACCAGACTCGAGACATATTGGAACTAAATCACCAAAATTTAGGTCTGAGGTTTGGTAAAAAAATATTTCATTCAAAAAATCCTATTTTTTCGGACAAATTTTCTTTTCGGAGATTTTGACAGATCGACAAGATTTCGAACATCTTGAAGAGTTTTTAATAAATACAAGAGTTTTAAAAAAATCTCTCTTGGATAGACATTTTCTTTCTGATATTCCAAAAAATGTAAATGATGTAATATTTTGGGATTAATTTGGCCCTTTAATAAAATTTTTTGCTAAAATATCGAATGTTAGTTCCACAAATAAGCTGTTAAAACGTCTCATCTTAAAACTCATCAAATTTGAACAATTTTTCAATTAAGGCAATTTTATGAATATAGTAATATTTTAAATTTTTTATTATTTCAAAGTTTTTATAAATTTAAATTAAATGTTAACAGTTCGATGAATTGAAATTTAAATTATGGTAGTTTAATATTATGAAAATAACTGAAATTTTGAACGTTAAGATATTTTAAATCATCTGCCTCCCCCTTTATGTTTTGTCGGGCCGAATCGGGCTGAGCTTTGGGTTTAAAAAAATAATAGGCTTTAATCAGGCTCGGGCCTAATATTTTTTGTGATTTCGGAGTCTAAACTATATCATAGTTGTTAATCCTATATTTAACCGAAACAATAATTAAAAGTAGTTTTTAATTTTAATTTATTTAGATATTGCCTATAGTTTTTAATTTATTATGTTTATTGTTAAATATTATATAATAAGTGAAGAAATTCGATGTTTTATAATTAAAAAATTGATTTCGGGGTTTCTTTTCCAGCTCCTTTTTATTTAATCATAACCTCATCGATTTCAAAAAGTGAGATTAAAACACATTCATAGAGCGCTCACTTTATATTAGGGTATTACAAACTTATGCTAAAGGATGAAAGAAAGATGGACAGACAGACAGATATGATCAAAAACTCGAGAAAGTGAGATAAAAACAAACAAACCGATTAACTCGATTTGTTAAAAAGGGTTGGTTATCAGTCTTAAGACTGACTAATTAACTCACTTTAAGACCTGTAACTAACATATCAGGGCTTGTAAACAAAATTCTTTACTACTGTATGCTCGATCATTCCATTCAAGAATGATAATACATAGTTAAACTCATTTTCTAGTTATATGACTTATATCCTTTCTTTGAACATTTGCTTCTATCTTTCATTAAATTTTTTTTTTCGACTACTATTCCATTAATGTGCATAATACTACCAGTAACTGTAAAGCATACCGTACTGATGCAAAGTTTTAATTTAATAAAGATTTTAAATAAAATTTTAATCTCAATTTTATTTTATTCAATAGTTTTAAGTTTGACAGGTGTTGTGAATAAAAATATTCTTTAACATCATTTTAAGTTTATTTCGTTTATACCATTTTAATTATTTATATATTAGCTCCATATCGCAATAGTATTTCAATTTCTGCATTAAATAATTATAAAAATTATTTTTTTAATTAAAAAAATTAAAAAATGCGTTACAATTAAATGAGTCTAACGAGTAAATTGGATACAATCTCCCAAAATGATTATTTTAAAAAATTCTTTTTTATTTTCGGTGTTACTTACAGTATAATTTAATAAGTGTTAATCCTTAAAACAGAGAATTTTTGGTATATGTTTATAGATTTGGTAGATGTTTATCAGATCAGTTTTGCATAACCAAATTTACATTGAAGTAAAATAACGTATTTAGTTAATTACACAAATAAGATATAGTTGAATATAGTAAGGCGTAATTACATTTTAAACGATATAATAAAGGTTTAGGAAGACTGATATATTTTGCAAACGCAAACATACAGAAAAACAATTAGTTCTGTATTTATAAATAAGGTATTAATGATATATAATTACATGATTTTTTAATATGAAATTATAATATTTTAAAGCAGATGCAAATTTCGTTAAATATTTTATACATTTAATATATACAATATTAAACTTCTTTAATATGTAAATATCAATCAGCTTACGAAGAAGCCATCCATTAGTCCAAAAAATTACTTTCTCTTATGTCGACAAACTTTACGAAATTCGAGTTAGAAAACTATAAATCAGTAGTGCTGATGATAATGTTTATGGTTCATCATATTTTTAGTCCTTTTATTAGTATCATAACTGCTTGTCTTAAAGTCAGCTAAAACATTATATAAGAATAAAAAATATAATAAGATTATAGCATAAGTTTAATGGTAACTTTATTACTACTGTATAAACTTACCACACGGAGGGTTATTTTTGCACTTTCGCTTTTGGATCATTTTTGTAGGACAAGCTTGACCACCATTTAGAGGATTAAGTTTAATCTCACGCCGTCTTTCTTTGAAAGCATCTCTACCACATGCTCTCGAGCATGGCGTCCATTGTCCCCATGGAGTCACTACGCAATCAATAACAGGTTGCGGTTGATCTGATCCCAAAGGAGAGTGGGTTTGTATTTGCCAGTTTGTATTCGAGCCTGCATTTCCTGATGTCAACGAAGTCAAGGCACCAATTGGAGCTTAATTATTAACAACATTATATGTAAATTGTATATTAAACTCTACTTGTATATTAAAAATTTTTCGTCATTAAAATTGTTGAATAATTTTACAATAGAAAATAATACTTCCAGTTATGAGAAATTGGTTACTTAGAGTTAATATACCTTACGAGTAATGAAGACTAATACAGTATAGATTATGAATATGGTGTTAAATAAATTCTGTCAAAAATTTTATTTTCGAAATAGTATTATTTAAGATCTAAATATTTTCTTCTAAGGCCCCGATATAAGACATTCCCATCCCGACAAATCCCTTAAAAAATTTCTAACTCCGGATCCTGTTATGTCCCATCCGGATCTTTTCGACATGTCAACTGCACACCAATGATTCAGGATTGTCTGGGTCTGGTAAAACTGCAGTATTATTTATAAGGGTAGTTCATTGAAACTCCGATGAATTCCTTAAAACAAGAAACTTAAAAATTTTAAATTAAAAGAAATTACAGTATTGTCTAAAGAAAACTTCTTTATTTGGGATATACAAGGATAATTTTCTCTCTCTAATTTATTATCAGTTGGACATTAAAGACAGAGAATCATGTGTGATTGTCCTCATTTTTGAAAAATTTGAAGCATTCCCGACTATTTTTGGAACACCCTATTTTTCAATAAAAATAAATAACACAACTTGAAAAATGCATTAAACTATCCTTAAATAAAAAATAAGATATAATAAAGTATATATATTTATATGTATAGTTTGTTTAGAAAGAGTTATTCAGCTATAAATACCACAGACAAGTCCTGTTTCGAGGTGAACAGTTGCGTCTTTCATTGCGTACGCATAAGCAATAGATGGTGGTAAAGACGCCTGAACAAAATCCTCTTTGGCAGCATTAAATTATTTACATGATATGATATTATTTTATTTAAATAATACTTTTAAAAAACAGAATCGATAAAATCACATAAAATAAATGACATACTTTTAAGCGTGTCTTCGCACAGACGTTTGCAGTCTGCATGTCTCTCAAAATTATTTTTGTTACCACGACATCCTCCATAAATAAACTGCAGACACATTCCTTTTGCCTCATCGTAATAATATCGTGGATAATATCCTCTGCATTGACCAACTTCTTTACTCTGAGTGCATCGCTCTAATAAACAGCAAATGGTAATAATTTGTTAATCGAATTACTAGTTACTAGTCTTGATTACCTTTCGCTTCAGTCATGTCTGGTTTATTGCAGTCTGTTTTATCTGAAAAACATGGAATCTTTTGAAACAATTCGATGTTGCAATTGACGGAAGACTGACGAGGACTCAAGTATAATCGAGTCCTAATTTTCATTCCTTTACCACAGGTTTCAGTACACGGAGACCACTCTGACCATTGAGTTGTACTGCATTTCGGATCAATATCTTCATTGTTATCGCATACGGAAACAGATGCCATACAAACTTCTTTCTCTACGAGTTGAACTTGACTGCAAACTTTTCTCGCCATTCTATCCATGAATTTGCGAGTTCTTGTACGAAACCCTTTACCACATGTAACGCTACATTCCTGCCATTCAGACCAAGAAGTGGTGGCACAGCTAACGTTATTCACACACTTCACTTCGCAGTTCTCCTTCTCTATCAAATTAGTTAAGCAATTCATTTGTCGAGCCCTTTGCTCGTGAATAAAGTTTCGAGTTCTCATTCGAATTCCATGACCACAAGTGGTGCTGCACGACGTAAATTCAGTCCATTTTGTTGTTTGACAGTCAGCTAATGGTCACAATTTTAAATTTTAAACACGTAAAAATCGAAACTAAAAACTCTAAAATTAAATAATTGTTTGAGAACGCAGGCTCTAATCACAGTTACAATGCTATAAATCGTAAGCTTATTATTTCCAAGCGATTTGCTCCGCTATTTAAAAAATTAGTCGATCAAACTATTGTTTAAATCATTTTAGAAATAGACAATTCCAAAGCTAATCTCAGACTATAACGTATGGGTATTGAGTACAGTAGTGCACCCATTTTATAAAAGTCCATTTAAACATTTGCTTATTGTTTTGTATAGAACTTGTACAGTAAGGTAATACTGTATGTTTGTTGTATTATATTAAAACGATTCAATAGATAATTCAGTCATTCATATACTCAACACTTTTTAATTAAAAATTTATTAAAGCAGGAAATTAAAGCAGGACTTAATGATCTCATTTTATTTTGAAATAATTAAATCCCAAAAACCCAAACACTAAATAAGTGGTGACAATAGAATTTTCAACGCAATTATTAGGATTATTGATTGCATATTTGTATTACTCTATTTCGTATCGATTAATTTATAAACAAACAATAATAACTTTATAATGCTTTTTTATTTTTTTATTTTTAAAAAATAATTTCCTGCTTAAAAACTTTGAGAGCAAAACATTCGCAGTAATTAGAGTGAGTGTTGCCAATTCTAGTGATGGTTAGAATTCCGATTCATGACTCGGTTTGTATTCATCAATCGAACATTCGACATAAAGTCCATTCACGTGCGCACAGAAACAAAATGACACAGAGTGTCCCACGGTCTGTTGGTCTGGGGGGTCTCATTTATACTTTTTTAAAATTTCAGAGGGGAGTCTAAACTCATCTGATTTAAGCGACAATTTTTTGACCTTTGGACCAAAATTTTTTTTTTGAATTTTTTTTCCTGGTGAAAGCCTAAACCACGCCCCTTTGAAAACTCAACGAGTTTAAACAATAATTTTTTAAAAATTTGGTCAAAATTGAAAGGGGTCACAAAAACGCATCGGTTTTGATGGACATTTTTTCACTTTTACAAAAAAACTTTTCAAAATTTTCAATTTTTTCTCCTTGAATTTTCAAAATTTTAGTATGGGTGTCCAACTTTTCGGATTTTCCGGGGTGTATACCCTCCCTAAACCCCCTCTGGGACATCCTGGAGTGACATATAAAAAGTCTGATCTGAGTCCACATAATAGTTTCAACATGAGTTCTAGTTTTTGAAAGGCACACAAAGCTAACAAATATAATTATTTTTGAAAACAGAGTTTCCTGTGTCTAATTTAGGCGAAAAAAATAAAATTTTCAATAAATTCTTTTCCTAAACTTTAAGTATTTTACTGATTAATTATATTGTTTTGAACATCAAATAGAATATTTTTATTTGTCCATTCGATCAAATTTTAATAAAGACTTTATGTTTAAGATGGAATATTTATTTGATATACTCGGTATACTTTTTTATTCTATTTTATTTGGCATATTAAAAGTGTGAATCGATGAATGCTTAGAACAGTTAACGATATAATTGCTCCACACATCAATTATTTACAATAATTATCGATTTATTATTTGTAAAAATAAAAACAACAAAATAATTACCTGAAGAAAGAATTCCTGTTTGTATGCAATGCACAAAAAGTAAATATAATTAGTAAATATAAGCTTACATGCGTTGCTGGAAGCGATGGAACCAAAACTATTAGTATATCACAGCTTGTATTGTCTATAGACTATTCTGTAGGAAATGAATACTGTATACTGTAATGTTGAAGACAGCAATAGACTTGTTTATTTGTAAGCTAACCTAACAGTTAGATAACTTCTTGTATTGGCTTTCATGCTTTTATCATAAGAGCCTTCAGCTCATGCACTCCTTAACAAAGAATTGCATCCCATGTGCTATTTTTGGAAATTCTAGAAAATATTACAAAAATTCTAAAGGATTTTTGATAATAAAATTGACGAATCGATTAATTCTTTAACAAATGTTGAATTTGATTAATACTATATATACATGCTTTGTTGATAAAATTGAATTCCAAAAACTATCAAACTATGCATAAAACTATATTTAAATTGAAATTAAAATATTGAACATGCTATGCTTATTATCAAACTGAAGAATACTAAGAGAAACGAGAATACATACGAGAAAAATAACTTATATTTAATATGCCGTATACAGTACTGGAATACTTTGAAAATTTTACTTTTTTAGTCTAAACCTTAGTAAAACTATCTAATAGTATGCATCAAAAATACTATAGACCGTAAATATATTGAAGAATTTAAATTTGGGAATCAGTTTAAGTTTTTAATTTTCTAAATTATGAAAACCTCAAATCATAAACAATTTACTACACTAATGGCTTAGTTTATGGCGATTATTAAAATTGCAAAACATTTAAACAGCAAAACATTGTGTTTACTTACGTCTGTTATCTTCTTCTTCATCAGGAATAGGAGATAAGGTATTATCTCCGCACTGTTTCTCATAAATTCTTTGTCTGGAAACAGTCAATTTAGCGAATGGCTTCATTCGAGCACTTGTTGGATCATAAAACGGTGATTCGGGATAATTAGGCCAACTCGATGTGATTCTTTTAATTCTTTCTTGCGGTATCGTAGGATTATTAGATGACGAATAAGTGATACCGGAATCAGTTCCAGCGTCCCATAAATAGAGATTCATTACTTTTTCGGTAACCCATGAACAGTTTTTAAGGCATAATTCCAACGCACTCACGCCTACAATCCAGTCAGGACTCGGACCTAACATTGACAACAGAGACATCAAATGATGTTTGCTGTCAACACGAAATACGGCAAATGTTTTCCCGTTTAAATTCGGATGCCATAAACCACGAGCTTTTATTATTGTTCTGTAATTCAATGTAAATCAATAACTTTACTTATAATGTTGTTTTTTATTATCATAATTCCAATCTTATCGTATAATGTATAATATATAGTCAAATCTATATTCTTGTTTGTTAAGCTTTTAAACATACCGCAGAGGATATATCATCATATATATCATTGTCAGATAACACCAAAATTTATTGGAAATGATAGATTTACGAAGGTTTGGGATTTTTATTTATATTCTATCAGTAATAACACAATAGTAGAATAGTATATGAGTTTAAAAGAAACTAGCTTTTTACGAATCCGAGTGTTCCTACACTTCTTACTATTTATATGACCAAATTATTTATGGATTTATGCGTACATATACGGTAATATGGTTCACGTTTGTTACCAAATTAATAAATATTTAATATTAGAAAACCTCAATGGTTATATAAAAAAGAAATAAATTAATTTAACAACAAAGACATGGAATTTTTTTTTTGAAAATGAACTAAAAAGTAATAAATTATTTAAGATATTAAAACTAAACTAAAAAAGACGCGAGCATTATCTGCCTGTTGTTTCCGAATTCCATTAATCTAAAACTGGTTCTTTGAATCCTCCATATATAACTATAAATCTTATTAATTTCAATTTTCACGTCTAAAATATACGTTTTTGGAAATGTTGTTGTGTTTAAGAGAGAACTCATGGAAATTCTGTAAAACTAGAGTAGTAATGATAGACTGACAGCTTGTTTATTTGGTTATACACAATATCTAAAAGACACAATTTTTGGAAACAATATTATTCATAAATTGTGTTGCTTTGTCTATATTTCGTTTTGATAAACAAAAATCAAGAATAAAATTATAAATTTCTCAAGTATTATTTAGTAGATGTTTTTTTTATCTCTCACTACGATTATAAACATAGACCGGATTCTTAGGCTATGCTCTAAATTACAATAATTTACCATTTTTCAAAGCTCTAATTTACCCAAATTTTCAATATATGGCTCTAATTTTTTACTTTTACGTTCAATTTTTACTTATCTGCTCATAAAAACTGTTTGAATAAAAATTTTGGAAAAATAAAGTTAATAATTAGTACTATTTAAAAGCGAAAACATTATAATAAATATAGACTGGATTTTTTGGGTTTGTAATAAATTACCCTAATTTACCCATAATACCCAAAATTCAGCCATTAATGACCTAAATTTTTTACTTGAAAGTTCAAACTTTACACAAATAAGCTTAATACGGTAAAGTTCAGAAATACCTGTTAATTATTTCTAATGTAATAATAATATCTTTAAAATGAATTAGATACATGGGTATATAATTTTTATGCACAAATTTGTAATTTTTTAAGCCCTTTGGCCCTAACATTCCGGTCTATGCTTATAACATATGTGATTTTTGGGAAAATCCTATATATCACCATAACCACCAAAATTCATTAAGATTCTTTATAACCACCAATAAGTACTATTTTCAAACTAAATTAACGTAAATTAGACTGTTTAACGAGGGAGTTATCGAAATACAGCAACAAATGAAAAACTAAAAAATTAGTTTAAGAGGTTACGAATAAATTAAATGGTTTATCTCTCATAATATTAGGCAATTTTTAAATTAAAATCTCTTCTTAAATAATCCGATTGAATAATTAGATTTAGAATTTTCTACTCTCAAAGCTCTATAGAAGATTCTCTCTTTATATGTACATTCTTACTGAAAATAAGAAACATTACGCGAAGAAACAATCGAAAAACTAGTGTAATATTAAAATATTTTTTTCTAACACCAAAAGTATTATTAAACCCACAAAATTTGTTCAGTTTTATTCCCAAAAATCACATCTCTGATGATTATATAATGTTTCTTACTTTTATTTTTTAAAAATTCGTGTAAATTTAGTAATATTTTAAATAGAAAGGCAAAAATTTAAATCATAAAAGTTTGTGAATATTTCAGATTAGGTTTAAAGCAAAAAATATGAAAATATTAGGTCACAGTTAATTTAATATTCGCAGAACAAATTCATTGAACGACAACATATAAATTGATGTCGCGCTCAATTAGATTTTGAGTTTCAGTATCAGTTAGAAAGAGTCATGAAATATTTATTGACGTTAAACTACTGCACTGTAAAGGCAAAAAGCAAATAATTTTTATCAATTTTTTACAGTAGAATTTGCATTCATCTGACATTAGTTTTTCAAACTTTGTTTTTTTAAGGGTTAGCAGAACTATAGAGTTAATTTAATAAAAATAAAATAACAATACATGGACTTATAAATTCAAATCGTAAGTAGAAAAGCAATGATAAATTTAAATTCTTAATTTTAGATATACTAATAAAAGGTTTATATTTCATTTATATTAATATCTTCAAAGTTTTTGAAAGTAAAGTTTTAATTTAATAATGAGAACGAGTAGACAACTTGACAACTTTTAAAATTTTCCTTATCTCTTAATTCGATTACAACAACTATTTCAATATTTAAGTAATGACAAAATTCTGCATATGTTTGTCACGCAGTCTGAAAATAAAATGCCATAAATCGATATCAATAGATAACTATATATGTAATGCAGACTTTAAAGTCAGTCAATGCCTTACTGATAACATATTTATTGAGACTTATTGAATAGATTTTCCACTATATCTGAAGAGTGATTTTAAAAATAAGAGCATAACATGCATAATGTTAATTAAACTTAAAACAATATATATTAAACGTTAAATGTAATAAATAGTTAAATTAATATTAATCAATATAAATTCATATCAATGCGCTACTATTAATCAAATTTACGCATCGTTTTACGATATTGTTTTGAATACAGCAATCAATTTGAAACATATTTTAATCATTTGAAGCCAGTCTTATACGGAGTATATGTACAAAAAATTGATTGAATTGTCACAGAAGATAAATGCCTTATTTTCAATAAATAAATTAATTAATATCAAAAGTTAAAACTTTTAGATTGAGAAAAACTCGAACAATTTTTCAAATGCTTATGAAAGACAAAACGAGTTATTGATCAATATTTAAAATTTTGCGTCTACTAATGAAATTACTATATAATAAGAATAAAATGCAAACTATTTAACCAATTTATCATTTAATACTGAATTTTACACTCCATTTATTTATTAAAACACGAACTAACTTTGATATAGATTTGATAAAACACCACTTATTTTTAATTAAAAACAAAAGATTTTTTTATTTTTAGAAGTGGTCGTCGTTTGTCATTTTCATTTTGATAAAAAAGCTTAAATTTTGGTCACTATTATATTAACAAATTTAAAACAATTTCGCATTATTTCATATGAAAACTTTAATATTCGTGGAAATATTAAATTTGGATTTATAAAAGCGTTTGTTAGTCACTCATGTAATTTTGAACATTAATTTTTTGGGACATCGATAGCATCGAAAATCGCGAAAACTATATGCAAAAATTGGGTGCAATACACAACGCAATTGATTAATCATTAATTACAAAATATTATGTAATTGTAGATAGTTATGTGAATTGGACTAAATTATTTAATAAATACCTAATTTTATTGGATTCAGCCTTTAGTTCAGATTCCAATTTCTTGGTGACACCCAATTCTGCGACCTGTCGAACGCCTTCTGACGCGTAACCCCCATATTCCCACATTCGAAAGTCAGCGGAATGACTCGCACCGATGATATCGGAAAAGTGAGTGAACCAAAAATTTCCAGCTGTTGGCAGAAATATATATATGACACACAGTATAGGCATATGCAACAATGTTTTTAATAAGCGTATATAACGTTATATGCGTTATAATCATAAGTGATATCTTTTATTAGTAAATTTATCCATAGATATTTTAAAATTGATGTGATAATCCATTGATGTATAAGCAAAAAACTTACTTACGAAAATCTTTCGGATGAGTGTATTTCGACCACAATCCTTCAAACGTTACTTCATATTTTGCTTCATCGCAAGCACAACATTCATCCATAATTTCTGGCTGTTCGTCATGACTTTCCGATTCTTCTTCGCAAAGTTCTTTCACGAGTCCTCCTGAATCTTTATACCATAAATCCTTCCGTTCGACAACATATGCTCTATAAAATCAAATTTAAATACTAAATATTGGTAAATAATAAGCGCATTTCATCGCAATGATGTTTCTCTACTTTGTAATAGATATACAGTACAGTTACTCTACAGTTACTGTAGCAGTAAGCAGAGTAAAAATAAATTTCAAATTCAATGTCAAAAACTTTATTTTTACTTTTGCAATGCTAACTCAGAAAATTGGGTACTGTCCTAATTCGCTGCTCCCATCGAGCGTTACACCTATCGATTCCTTGTTTTTTATTATAACCAAATAAAATACGCATAAAGAATGAACAAACAATACGTTATACACTCAATCTTATCTTAGGCTATATTTTGGCGCTAAATAAGATTTTAATATACACTGTAACCACTTAATAACATTTTGGCATAAATTGCCACAAATATATTTTTGGTATATGATTATTAGCTGCCATTGTAATACATGTATCAATATAACCGATAGTTCTAACTTTCGATGGGAGCAGCGAATTAGGACAGTACCGAAAATTGTAAGAAGAAAACTGAGAAATAATTATAAGTGATTATCCTTTTTAACATTTTAAAAATGAATCCTAAATACTAAAGTGTGAATATTTGCTCAATTTTAAAAAAAAACTCACTTAAACACAACACATCCAGATCCAGGTGAAGGCGCGATCCACATAACACTTATTTCAACCTTTGGTATCAGTGATGTTTGAATGATAGCATTCGGACAATCTTCAGATAATTTTGATAGCGAGTCACTGTATAACTTGTAGAAGAAAATTATTTAAATTTCCTAATTAATTCTAAATGTACTTTTATTTTCTCAATGCGAATAATATATAGATTTTTAGATACGGACAGACAAACGGACCGACGGATGGGCGGAAGGACGGACAGATAGAATGACAGAAAGAGACAGATATGGTCGATTACATTTGCTCAACTTATCTTTAAAATTTTTCTTTGTATGTCTGAAAGTTTTACTGGCAATCCTAATGTTTTATCATACATTTTCATGAGTTATTAGCAAAATTCATGATTTTTATGTGAACATCAAATGGGTCTGAAAATGTTTATTTTAGTATTATTCGTACTCGTTATTTGATGCATTAATTGTGTTTGAGGCCTAACTCGCCTCTATCTCTCTAATTGATATTCAATTGACTCACTTATCGAAAACAACTAATCAATACTTTCATTATACCGTTCGGATGATTTTCAATGCAAACTCTTCTTTATTTATACTATAGTCTGGACTGATTAAGGAAAAATTATTTTGATAAATAAGCTTAAACTATGAATATGTTGAGGTATATCTATATAAACTTTGAGTTTCTAGAATTCTTACTGAAAAAGGATTAAAATATAAGAAAGGTGTGAAATAGGAAATCATTCCAAATTACTTTATCAATCCAAACCTTATTATAAACAGCTAAGCGTATGCATTGAATTATAACCGATCGGTATTTAACGAATACAAATCACAACCATAGATACCCAATGGGATGCTTGCCAGAAATATAGAAAAGTTGACTAACCCGTCCAAAATTTTGAAAATTCAAGGACAAAATAAATTAAATTTTTGAAAAATATTTGGTTAAATGTAAAAATCGATGAGTTTTTTGTAATCTCCAAAATAATTATTGTATAAATCGGTCGAGTCTTTCGATGGGGTGTGGTTTAGAACATTATTTTTTCTTTGCGTAGTTTTAAAATTTAATATACCGAAGAATTCAAATTTTTGAAAATATTGTAATTGGTATAATCCTTAGACCCCGTACAGGGACACTCTGACAATTTCAGTTTATTTATTTATAGAAAAGAAATAGTAAGGGTAGTTTTTGTAAAAGTAATGCTATAATATAAGAATTAAATTTAGAAAACTCAAAATAAAATTAAGCTTTTACACAGTGTTCTCCTTTTATAGCTTTTATCTTTGTCTATATGAGTACGCATTAAACAAATACCTGGAATGTTCCAACATCTGGCAAAATTGGAACTCCTGTAGAGCCAGGATTAGGTGTTGGCCATTCTTTTGGTTCAACAACTAACATAAATTGTTCAAACTTGTGTACGCTTGTTGACGATTTAGAAATCCTTGGATCTCCTTGTAACACAACTATCGTAGAAAACAAATTAATATCACTCAATGTTTTTAAAGCTCAATTCTCAAAATATTTATCTAAAATCAAAGAATAACATCAGAGAAAAATGAAAAATTAATTATGTCTAGGAAACAAGAAACGTCTAATGGACTATATATTAAGTTACCCTGAATTGAAAAATTAGAGTAAGAATAGTAAGATAATACGTTTAGTAATTGTAAGTTTGTAAGCACTATTTGTAAGTACTACGCGGTAAATAAGAAAAAATTCAATACCGGTATACATTTCTCTGGGAACATATCGTTCAGGATTTCCGCTGAGTTTGATTTTGAAACCATTAGTTCCTTGAGTTGGAGGCGAATGAGTACTAAGTGGTTCACGGTTGCAATTATGGTAATTGGAACCATAACGAGAATAAGTAGATGCGGCGTAATCTGCGCCAATCGTGTTCATATAATATAGAATTTGACACAATAAAAATAGCAATAACGCCATTCGGTTCTATTGTACACAAATGGGTCTCTCGACAGATATCTATATAATCATTTAAAATGAATTGAATTCAATTGAAAAACTTTTTATTGCGTACACTTTCTATCAACAATAAACGCGAAGAAATTCTATTAAAGGTAAATAAGTTTGTTGCACAAAGTTGTAAATGTGAATCTAATGTAGAATCATCTAAGTTTGATGAGATTCCAAGGATTGTGAATTGAGTTTAACGTTTTAAGCGTTGGGAAACAAGTTGATGCGCATTCGCATCGCTTATTCTCAAAAGTACTCTTACTCTGTGTGAAAATATGTGAAAAGATTGAGCTTTGCTGCTGCACTATGTAGTGATGATGATCGAAACTGAACGACATTGTGAGCAAACATGGGACAAAACATTATTACTATTCCTCCAAAACATTATATAAGAGAAATGCTACACTTCATATACCATGTAATCAAACCATAATTGACAAACTATATTGAATTTTTCGTACAACTAAATTCAATATAAAAACCTACTTAACAAAAGGGCATCCGAGCAAACCTAACTTACGAGTTGGCTCATCATTCACTTAATTAAGCGCATTCACTAAACACTCATCATTCAATAACACACTTTCATAATCAAATAAGTATCACTTAACTTATGTTGCTTTTTCACACTACTTGTTCTTCACTTTTGTTTGCTTCTATATTTTTATCTGAGTTTGCAAAATTTATATATGGATTTTATATTAATAAAGGATTTGTTACGATCACGATAGCAGAGTTTTTATTAAAGATTTCGGATAAATAATGACTAGATATTAGACTATTCTGCTAAAACTGGAACAAAATAGAACATATTTTAGAGTGGAATATTCCGTTTTTATTGGCATATGCTGTTTTATTTACAGAATTCACATATAAATTACATTTTAAAAATAAAGAGTGGAATATTCCGTTTTGAATCAGACTTCTTGATAATTTTTTAAAATTCCATTTAATTTAAATGATTCTTTCAGAGACTAAACTCAATTTTTATTATAAAAATAATATTAAGAGGAAAACGTGATAAATTTATTCTAAAAGTTATTTATTATGACTGTGTCTCGTATATAATTTTGATATTAATTAATTGTTAAGAGCTTACATAAATCTATTGATACTATTGAAGATAATACGAGTTCGAGAATGTTCCAAACATCTCAGAGTGTGCTAGAAATTGTTGTTTGTGCCACAATCCAATTGAAAGAACACTTCTAAACTTAAAATACATTTTTAACCGTAAAAAACTCTTTAAATTTCATTTTGATTTTTAAATTTACAAAAAGTGTTATAATATTAAAATGTATAAGATTATAATTTACTGTATAATTATAGTGTATGTTGTTATTTAATGCTAAAGTCAATAAGTTTTAAATAATTTTTGATAAACAATTTGTTATATAATGATCAAAAATTGTATTCTACATCCAATGTGATTTTTTTTTAATTTTTGAAGATTTTTCAAAATTATGTTAAAATCAAGTACCGGTATGTTCAGTAATCTTACAGTATATCAAAATAAACGTTATATAATAAATATTTTAAAGTTTTAGAATCTATATAAAAATAAAATTTGTTTTAAATAATAATCTAAATCGAAATATAGGAAATTATTTTAAACAAATTTTTATATTATCAGATTTATTTTAATATATACAAGGCTCTAAGCTTTTCGGTTTTAAATATCACTTTACTTACATATTTAAGATCTCTTTTTATAAAAATAAAATTTATGCAGAATCGGTATTGGAATTAAATTGGAATTAACTTGAGAATAACTTATGATAAAGGAATCGAAAACGTAAAAAGTAATTTACAAAAAAATTAAACCATGTTTTATTGTGAAAAAATTTATGTCTGACTATATTTTATAGTAATAATGAAAATATAATTATAATAAAAGAATTATTTTATAAACTAATGTACAATAAGTTGGTTAAAATTTTTACAAATTTTATCATTGTTTATGACACATTAACCTTTTCAAAATGTTTATTAAAAATTTAATATTAATTTTTTAGGACATACAAATTATTATTCAGGTTTGAATATTGTAGATATCTTACAATATTTATTAAAGAACACAATATAATGATAGTCATAGGATTAGTGGTTTGAAGTGAAGCCATATTCAATTCTAATCCGGATTTCATTTCAAGATTGAAGTTTTTAGTATTAAAGACAATATTGATTTATTATATTAGCTTAAATTCGCGAAACAAAAAAGTTAGATAACGTATGTGTTTTGTAAATAATGAAAAGAATAATTAGTTCTGTGTCGCAAATTTTTTAAAAGTATTTTGCAATTTTGAAGTGATTTTTTTAAAATGTTATGAATGCTTTAATTAGGAAAATGTTAACGGCATAAATTTACATATTAAATATGCATGAATTGTAGATAATAATGAAAATATGATGCGCTACTTTTAATATATACTTAGATAAAAAATCTTTTCGTTCTCTATTTCGCTCTCAACTAACGTGTAACTTAGAATCTAAGATTTAATGCAGCTGTTGTCACATTCTAGTCACGTTTGGTTATGACATTCTTATACCAATGAGAGGAAGGAGAGCAGAGGGAGAGAGAGAGAGAGAGAGAGAGAGAGAGAGAGAGAGAGAGAGAGAGAGAGAGAGAGCAAAAATAGAGAAAATCAGTGCTTTTGTGTTGGTTAAGCCTTGTGTCACATCATTAAGATAGAAAGGCCTTTGATTTAAGTGATACTTTTATTCTTAATGCTACTGAAGGATCAAAAGCTTTGCTTTTTCATTACACTGTAAAATTTAATTTTTCTATTTTTCATTGAAACTTAGATTTACTGCTTTATTCTATTATATCGTATATTTTTAATTATAGATAGATTTTTTTTATAGATTTAAGTATTTTCTCTTCACATTCACTTCTTGCGAATGTTTTGTGTATACATGTTTGATAAATTAATTTTATTTTATTTTATTTTAATTTAAAACTTATTCTTTAACCGTTTATATTGCATAACACAAACAATTAAATTAAATTATCTAAAAGTCATTTTCTTGAGCTGAATCCACAAAAAGAGTTATTATAAAAATATAATCAACTAAAACTAAATATATTCTAAATTATAAAGTTTTAATTAAACATTTTATTTGGATGTACAAAATAAATTATGAAAACAGCATTTAATGATCATTTAGTAACGGCAAGTAGCATCGCAGTGCTCACCAGTTGAGACATGGTTAACCATTTTCATTAGGTTCTCGGGTACCAGTAATACAGCACTTGCTGGCATCATTAAAATGAGAGTTAATGAATAATTTATGACAAACCATGTTGAAGATGTCAAAAGTGTTTCCTTTTATAATCAAACCTGGAAAAGTTAAATTATAAACTAAAGTTAACCCTTAATCTTTGTTATACAGTATTTACTAAATTATTATGGAAATCAAATTTCTAATGTTTATTTATATTGTAATTGTATTTTATTGCTTATTTAAAAAAAGCTAGTGATATATCCCTTAAAACAATCAACATTGAATTAAATTAGTATATTTTGTAATAGTGTCTAAAAAGTTGGATAATAATCTTGCTTATTTTTATTAAATATATTATAAATTGCATTCACATAATTTATTTAATATAACTTTTATTGACAATGTTTTCGACTTTTAATTATTTAATATTCTTTTGATTTTCTATTATTATAATATTTTGTTCAAATCATATATCTTCTTTATTTTACCATTCAATTTTTCTTTCTTTTTGAATAAACTCTTTATGATGATTATAATAATTAAAAAATAAATCCTAGTATTTCTTAAAATTTTTGAGACCAAAAAATTCCGAATAAAGTGGAACAGAATAGGTAAATTCAATAATTAATTATAATATTTATGAAAATAGAAATTTATCTTTATCTTTTATGTTGCATTCAATTAAATATACAGTATTTACAGTAAATACTTATTCACCATTTCTATAGGAAAAAATTTATGATTTTTATTATAATCACTCAAAGATTCGTAAAAAAGTTTTAACGTTCATTTTATTTTTTACTGACAGTGTTAACAAATTTAAACTTTTCTTTACCATTACAATAAAAAAAGTCGTTAAAAAGTTTTAAAGGATTTATTCATTTTTTATGTGTTACTACTTTGTCATTTTGCCTCATACTATATATTTTGACAGATATATGACATTTTTATAATAAAAGAGTTTGTTAATAATTTTAAAAATTTCATTCAAAATTACAGTTTTTTCATTTTATTTGATCAATAGAAACTATTTAAAAACTTTTAAATGTGATATTTAATATTTGGTTATTAGTTGTGATCTAATGTAAAGTACGAGTTGACAAATGATAACCCAATACCAAAATTGTTATTCACTCATATTATTTCGTTCAATTATAGCTAAGGACAACAGAATTCGGGTTCGCCCGAATCACGATAGTTTATATTATCTTCCGGGGAACCTTATAAATACAGAT
>JAQGAW010001080.1:0-21718 GCA_034698025.1 Phthiracarus crinitus | reverse complement strand
TAAGCCAGATAGGAGTCTTTTCAACAATGATTTTTAGAAGATAGGAGTCTATTTTTATGAAGATAGGAGTCTATTTTTTGAAAAAATCCCTTAATAAATATAGAGACCTGTCCACAGACGGACGGACAGACAGACAGACGGACATTGCAAATCCAATAGCTCCTTTAGTTAATGTGAGCTAAAAAATGAAAAGTATTTAACAAAAAAAATATAAAATAATTCGTAAATGTAAAATTAGTTTGATTTTTTGTAATATTATGGAGTTGAGTTTAATGATCAGATAAAATATATTAAAATAAAATCTTAATTAATTTAATTAAAAATAAATATAAAAATTTTTAATCATTTAAAATCATATGTACAAAAAATTTAATTTTTAGAAAGTATTTTAACAAACGTTAATTAAAAAATTAGAAATGTCATTTTATAAAAAAAATAATATTAATTTAAAAAATTAATTATTTTGTAAAGTTAACAAAGATAAATATCGTAACTTTTACTTAAAAATTACTAAAAAAGACAATTATAAGTTTATATATTTATAACAAAAAATAACAATATATTTAAAATCAACAAATAAATGAAAACTATTGATTAAAGCCATTTATATTTTTTAATTTTTTGTTTACGTTCAAATTATCATAGATATTTTATATTAATTAACCCGTTTAAAGTATTTTTTTTAATGTAATAATTATAATGTTTACACTGCATACAGATAAATGCATAATTTAATTCGTTAATTTGTCAATGTGTACGATTTTATTTTATAATATCTCTTAAATCCACATTTTAAATTTCATGGTTTTAAACATATAATTAATAATGACTTTAAAATAATATATTAACCATATATAGTTGTCGAGTAAATGCATAATTATGTGATTCGTATTACAATAATAATTTATAATTATATATTATATTTTTTATTATGCAGTAGCAAAATAATTATCAAAACATAAAATATTGTAGACAAATGAATTGTAAATAAAAATTTAAAATATGTGCAAATTTATTCACATTATAAGAAGAGTTTATTCCATTTTTTGAAAAAATCTTTACAATCATAATTTCGATAAGGATTTATATTATAGTATTAAAATAGATAATTTATGTCATTATTTTATTTAAAAGAAGATTATTCGAAAAATAACATTATTGAAATTCTATCCGAACATTTAATCTCACCATAAAAAAATATTTATATTTATTTATTTACTATTATCTTTGTCATTTTGTTTGTCAGTTGATTTAATGAAATTTAAATATTAACTTAAGTCAAAATCTTTTAAAGAATTAAGATTAAATTATTTTAGGCTATCAAATAAATTTTAATTTAAAAGTATAAAAATTTTTATAAAATGATTATTCTAATCTAGAACTGAATAAAATTAAATTTATAATTTTAATGCTTTTGTATTTATGAAGTTTCTTAAAAAAAATATAGTTTAATTAAACTAATATATTAAATTAAACAAATTAGTTAATGATACATTATATATAGACATTAAAATTCATTATTAAAAATAAATAAAAATAAAAATGATTTTTAATTAAATTTAAACAGATTTAAAAAAAATATAGAACTAAAAGTTTTCTATATTTGTTTTGCCTGATAAACAATTAAATAAACCATTCAATATGTAAATGATAATATAATTTATTTCAAATTATAATTGCTTATTTTAATGAAAATTTTTGATAAACGTATTCATGTATTAATGTAAGTTTAATCATATTTTATATTTAATGAAATTTTAATAAGTAAATTTAATAGTAAATGGTATTAAGCAAAACAAATTTAAAATTTTTTTTGTATATTAGATAAAAGAAAATCAAAACTTATTTTAATAATATTTATTTATTAAAATTTAAAACAAAATTTAAATTATTAAATTAAATTTATTTTCATGATTTTTAATAAATAATTTACAGATCAATAGTTATATTATTACTTGTAGATTGTTGATTTGAATTGATATTTGTAATATTTTCATTTCTTTCATACTGTAAAAAATCCATGTCATCCGAATCTGAATTCAATATACTCTCCAAATAATTATCTTCTTCAATGTCTATTCCAATAATACTTATTTCATCATCAAAATAACTATCAGTATCTGATTCGTTGTTAGCATTTGTTGTTTCATTTAATATACGATTAAGATTAGAACTCAAATTGGTTGAATCCGCCTCAATATTCAAGCCCTGTCTGTTATTATAGTTTTGTTGGTTTGAAACAATTTTGTTTTGTCTCTCATCTACAAGAAGTTCCCTATGCTTTTTCTGTTCACTATCCATTTTTTTAACAATAAGTTCAATTATATTATCCAAAATCAATTGTCTGTTTTGATTCGTTATTTCTACTCTACAAATTGGACAGAATTTTTTAAGATTATTACAATTTTTCCATTGCTCAATACAAACTAAACAGAATGAATGTGAACAATTAAGATTGACGGCATGTACGAACAACTCATGACATATTGTGCACTTAAGCTCTGAATCTAAAATTTCATCCAAAATTACTTCATGTTTAGAGTTGAAAAGACCATTTAATATGTTATTTTCGCAATCATTATTTTTATTTGATAACTCATTTTCAATTTCTTTTTTCTTTTTTATTAACTTTTCTTGTTTATTTATCATTTGTTTTTTCATGTTCTCAATCTCTTTAATTTTTATTAGGTTCTTCTTTTCCCTTTTATCTAATTCAGATTTCCATCGATTTAAGTATTCTTCTTTTCTTTTAATTCTTCGTCGATCAGCAGCTTGTTTTGATACTTCATTATAATTTTCTTTTCTCAATTTTTCAATTTCTTTCTCATACATATTTTTAACTTTATTATAATTTTGTCTTTTATTCGGAACAGATAATTTTTTTGAAGAACGTGAAGGAATAAAAACAGCACTTCTGATATAATTATGATCATTTTTCACGATATTATTTGAAGTATTTTGTGATTCAGTTACATTTAATTTTTCGTCTTTTCTTAATTCTGTATTAATTGGAACAAAATTGTTTGATAATTGTTGATTCTTTGATGCATTCAAGGAAACCGATGCTTTCGATCCATAATTTGCAGATACTTCTTGATTTTTGTAAGATAATGGAAAAAGAATTTTGTATTTTCTTAAATTATCATCCACAATTTTATAATCATTAATGAATTCGAAAATAAATTTAGTTTGAGTATTAGGTCCAAAAATTATTTTATCTCCATTTAACAAACAATATGAAGTGAATGGCGTCAGTTGATTTCCATTAATGAATAGGCCATTAGTGCTTTTTAAATCGGAGATGTGCCATTTATTATTGAAAAACTTTAATGATGCATGTTTCCGAGATATATCAATATAATATATTCTAAAATTGCATTCAATACCTCGACCAATAATAATTTCTTTTGTATTTTGCAAAAGAATAACACTTTCTTTATTTTCATATTTATCAATAAAAATACGTTTAAGAGCTGATACTTGATTTGACATTACATTGGCAAAAATTAACTTTTAATGTTTAAAATTATTATTTAATAAAAGTTCTAATTAACAAATTGTTGGAGTTTTTTCAAGTTTAAAACATAAAGAATCGAGTTTACTTATACATTAATTTATTAAAAATTTTTAAAAATGTTTACTATTTTATAGTCTGTTTAAATTAATTATTTTTTGCTTACACATGCGCAATTAGATATGCATAAATTTCATATCTTAGATCAGTATAAAAGTGATTATAAGTATTATTACTTAACAATTGAAAATTGGCATAAAAATTTAAAGTCCTTCCCATACAAAATATTAAGTACAGCCCACAAATAAAAATAAATTTATTTCTTCATTTATGAATAATATCTAATTTTCCCATTTTAAATTTAAAACTACATTAAATTCAAAATTTCTAATTTAAAATAATTATAATAAATATTAGAAGTAATTAAGATATTTTAATACAAAATTAATTTAAATGTTATAACATTTGTAGTTTTTAATATTTTCACTTATAACTTGTATCTTACCTAAATTTTAATTATTGAAAAACAGTTATTTATATCTTATTATTATAGACATTGATTTTTTTCATGAATTTTTTCAATTCGACCCTGTCTATCTTTCCGTATGTCCATCCTCGTTTATAATTTAATAAAAGGATTGTTAACTTTCTTTATATTATTTAAGAATTATTTTTTGAGAACTAATGAATTATATCGTACCATAATATAAATATAAAATAACCACTTAGAAAGTCAGCTCTTTCTGAATGTGTCGCTCTTGTATTATAATTAAAATATGTCAAACTAATTAAACAATAAAATAAAATTAAAGTATATCACTTCTTCAAATATATTGTAACTGATAATAATAATCAATAATCGCCAATAAATAATTAGTTTCAAAGAATTTAATAAAGTTTTTGTTTTTTAATTTTTTAATTTAAGTAATTAAATAATATGAAAGGATTGTAACTTTTAATATTATAATATAAAGGTTTTAAAATGTGATAATGTTTTAAAAATATTTTTTGATTTAACTAAAAATTATGTTACTTAGTACAAGTTTATTATTAATATCATAAGTTAAAAATATTCAGTTAATAGTTAAATAAATAAACGATTATCAAAAAAAATATTTCATACATTAAATCACACAATTGTTTTTTATGTTCTGTGTTAACTTAAATAATAAATATGAAAACCAATTATATTTTAAGACATATGCGCGTAGGTCAAGATTATTTAGTAAATCCATTTTGTTCAATATCTTCCAACTGGTTCACTTAAATAAAATTAAATGTGCATTCTGAGCAGAAAGCCATAGTGTGTATTAAAGTTTGATTAAAGCAAATTTCTAATTTAACATTACCATTTAAACAAGTGAATGCCTTTCTTTGAGTGCATTAATGTTAAAGATTTTTTTTTAATATCAAGAATGATAAAAGCAAACCCTTAATTATGGAAATGAAGTTTTGTATCACACGTGCCATAACTAATACTTATGTATTGGCAAATTCTACCTTAAAATCAAATAAATACTTGACCTTAACCTTAAATATTAAAAGCATTAAAAATAACGAAATTCTAAACTTTGTGTTAAACTTTCAAAAATAAAATCATTTAATTTTTTCATTGATTTATCATAGTAGTTTATGACATTAATGTATCTAAAAAATTATATTTTTTAGCTTTAAAATAAAAATATAAAATTCTAAAACTATTTAAAATAAAAAAATTAGTAAGAAATTTTAGAAATATAAAAAATTAAATAAAAAATTCCAATTCAATTTTAAAAAGTAAAATAAATTTGAAAGATCTCTAAAATGTTAAATCATTTTACAAAATATTACCTTAACAATTAAACATATTAATTATAGTTCAAACAAAGAATTATTTAATTCTAAACATGAATAAGATATAATTTACATTTAGAATAGTGTTTTACAAAAATTTATACATAAAATAATATATTTAATTTAAAAATCGTCTCATTAAAATTTTTTAAATTGTTGATAATAATTGATTAAATTAAATATTTAAAACTAATATTTATATAGTAGTAGCATTATGAATTTAATTCAAATTTTATTTAGTTTCCATTGAATATTATTAGATATTTTTAGTGAAAAATTAAATAATTTTAAAATTTTAAAAAAGTTATAAAATAGTCATAAAAATTTTTTTTAAATATTAATTTTATTTTTCATTAACTTTGATTCTTAAATCTTTCTTTTAGAGATTATTTTTATATATAATCAATTAATTTTTACTGAAAACTATTAACCATTAAATTAAAAAATTAACCAATAAATACAGTGTTATTAGATAATTATTATAAAAAATTAAATTTTATAAAATTTTCAAAAATAAAATATAAAAAGTATTCATAAAAAAATGTCATGATTTAAAAATAAATATTATTTAAAGTGCGCAAGTTAGTCCAAATTTGTCAATTTTGATCAAGTTACATTAATACACTTTCGGAATAAACACAATAAATTTATATATTTTTTATAAATTATAAGTTTATAAGAGAAACTCGTAGTAACCGGCGGAAATTGCTACCCCAATCTAATACACGAAATAATGTTAAACTAGATGTATACTAAAGATGTTCTATTATTAAAAGTGTTTTTTAATATATATATATCAATATTATATATATTATTTTTACTATTTATTGTTAAAAAAAAGTAGGCAAATTTAACGAAGTTTAAAATATGACTTTATATATAATTTTTTATTGATAATTTATTTAGTAATTGTTTATTAATGTATTTACATCAATAAGTTGGTATTTTCATAAAATGACTTATTTTAAAATCAAATAATAAAAATGTCCAAATATTAAAAATTACAGCTCAGTTTTAAATTAATGTTTGAATCTTTATAAACATAAAATTTTTGTTTTAAAAAATATATACGGTTTAAAATTTTTTAAATTATATGTCTTTATTCATGTAAAACTATAAAATTTACAATATTTAAAACTGATATACTTTACTTTTTCTTAACTTAGGTTTTTATCGTTTTTGATTATTAATAGAGCTATTTGAATTCAATTAGCATTATTTCGCTTTTTCAGTAAAAAAACCATAAAATAATTACTAAGATTGAATTATCATAAGAAGGTTTAAATCTGACCAAATTTTGACTATTAATAAACAAAACAATTTAAGAATTTGACTTAGTTGCTAAAACCACTAAAATATATCTATTCTAGTGGTCAATATTGGTACAAATTTTAAAAATTTATTAAAAAAAACCACTATAAATTCACTAATAATTGAAAATGAGATTAATTTTTGGTTTTTTTATGATTTAATTCTAACTTTACAAATTATTTAGCTCAATACATACTGTTTTTTCTCCTTAGTGTTTTGAAGTAAATTTTAAATATCCTTAATGAAATAACTTTTGAATTCTATGATTATAAGGCTAAAAAATTCAGAAACTAGGGTTACAGTAATTAGCATGGGGTTCATACTCTGGCTCTAAAATTAATTGAAACTCGAAGATAAGTTTTTTAAATTAAGGATTAAGGTAAATAGTTAGTCTAATTAATGTTAAATTAGGTAAATTCATTTTCATGTAAATTAAGCATATATTTCTGGTAAATTTTTATTCTGTAATTAAGACTAGTATTTTTGTAATACTAAACTTTTATTTTTGTAAAATTAAATTCAATTAAATTAGCTTCCAAAATCTGTTAATAAAAACAAAAACAGAAAACTGGTGAAGAAAATTATCAAATTTCTAGCAAATTTAACGTTTTATTTAAGTATAAATTGTTAAAATTAATTTTAATGTAAATTTTATATAATTTTTTTTTGTCATTTAAACTTGTTTCTCGGGCTCATGGTTCATAGTCTGGTTCGTTGAAAATGATATCGTTTTAACTGAACCGTAAAAAGCTAAAAAAGCAAACCTACCAGAACCGAAATCGAACCGTACCAGATTAACCTGCTGTTAATCTGAAATGAGAACAGAATTATTAAAGTTAGATATAAAATGTTTAAAATAATTTATTTTTATATTTAATTGTTATAATTTTTAAAATTTAAATAAATTTCACAAAAAATAGTTTAGCAATATAAACATTTTTGTTCAATAATATTAATTCATTTATTTATGACTAGTTCAACTCAAAGTAAATAAAAGAATTTTCCCTTAAAATTTGTTTCTATCGATGTATTTGCTATGCTATTTTCGTATTAAAAATTGTTTGCCCTATTCAAGGTTTTGCTATAATCAGAGTTGCTAGATTGCGATAAATTTAATATTATAGCACTTATAGAAGCGATCATTGTTTGAAAAATTCGTTACTATAATTAAAATTTACTATAATCATTGGTGCTATATTAGGGGTCTGACTGTATATTATATATTTTAAGAAAAGTTTAGATATTCCTTATTTATTTGTACAATAAAAATTATCTTGATATGTAAAAAAACTTAAAAGTTTTTGAAATTATTTACAAAAAGTAATTAGTAGATTAACTTTAATTTAAACTTTTTAATAAATAACTATTTACTATTTTTTAAAAAATTTTTAAATCAAAAAAATGATTTTTCTAAATTAATTTAATAAACTTCAGATTTATTAAAGTATAATATTTATGTTAGAAAAAAAATAACTTATGAAATATTTTATACAATTTTATTTAAAAAAAGTTAATTATTAATTTAGAATTTTAATTTAAATTTGTTATATTTGTTTGAATAATTATTCTCCTTTATTTAAATTTGTTTTATAAAATTGTAATATAAATTGTTAACTTTTCTTAGTAATTATTATATTATATTTATCAGTAATTAACGGTTTCCAAAATGCTAATATCTTTTTTAAATTCTTTTACCCGATAATAATGTGCGTTAAGTTCATCCAAATCTTTAAAACTCTCATGACAAGTTACGCATATGGCCTGTGTTGTTCCTTCAATAATAATTTATTAATAAACACTTTAAAATTAAACATAGTTATAAAGAAGTCTTACCATTTATTATAGGAGAATTTAATCTTTCTTTATCTAATTTAAAATAAATTTTATTAAATCTATTTTTTAACACTTTGAAGCAGTTTAATATATATATATTACCAATATATAAGTTCAATGGAGTTGTATCCATAGATGAAAAAGAAATCTGTTCTTGTGAAACAATATTTATTAAGTCTTCTAAGATATTTAAAACTTTATCGTAATAATCATCTGACATTTTATAACATTGACGATATCTAAATAACTTGCAAAAATATTTGACAGAAAAATACAATTTATTGAATTATATATATCAAGTGTTTATTTTATAAAAAATTTAAAATATTATTTTAGTAAATGTTATAAATGTATAATTATTCGAATTACTATTATTCACACATTGAATAAATAATGTATATACGTAATAATTCGATAATAAAGAATAAGTTACATTTATATGTAATATCTAAATTTGATATCTTTTTAACAAAAAATCAAAAATATGACTAAAATAAAATACAACTAAGAGTTATACAATTGCGAATCAATGTATTACTAATTAATTATTTGATTAAAATTAATGAAGTACATTGATGGAATAATAATTATTGTTATATTTATGAGACATGAAATCCATATATACTATATAATGAAGACTTAAGAAATCTGTGTTTAAACTTTTGTTTTTATAAAATTATAACAAAAAAAAGATATAAGTATTTATTTAATAATAGCTAGGAAAGATATCAATTTTAAATAATTATTGTTCTTAATTGTTTAAGAAATTTTTTTTGTTAAGTTTGATAATTTAGGTTTGAAGAAAATATTGCACATATAAATATTTAAAATTTTTTCATTAAACTTAATCTATACCATCTAGCAAATTTTTTATTATAACAAATATTAGTTTTTTAATAAGTGAAGGAGTAAATTACAAAAACAATGTTTTTTTTTAAAAATAAATATCACAAAATTATGTATTTATTTATATTTTAAATAATAATATTTAAAAATTATCTACTTAAATATTTATATAACAAAAAATTATTTTTAAATTTATTATTTAGTTTTAGATTTATATTAATTAATAATCAAATAAAATAAGATTAAAAAATGTTTTGACAATGAAATGATAGATTATTTTGATAAACATTAGTAATGATAAAAGCGAACCATGAAATATTTACAATTTAAAAATTTAAATGTTTCAAGTTTTAATTAAATAAAAACAAAACATTAAATATACTCTACATTGTAAATATATAAAATTAAAGTTAAATTATAATTTGTTAATTCCTTGTAATAAAGATTCATCAATTAATATGATTTCACTTTTAAATTTAAAGGTATATATTTCTCATAAGGTAACATTAGGCCATCAAATGATAATTCAATTTTTTCATTTTTTCTTAATCTTGCAACTTCAATGCAAAATTTAATTATATCTTTTGATACATTTTCACACTTTGATACACGAAGATTTTGTATTGATGTTTTTGATTTTTTAATAAAATATTTCATACCGCTATCGGTAATACTAGGTATTGAAATTAGATGTAGCAATCTTATTTTTTTAAGATTTGCAAGAAAAATCAAAGCTTTTTCAAATTCATTTGGTCCGAAGTAAAATCGAATTTCTTCCATTTGAGGGCAATATAGTGGAATTTTTGAGATAGAGCTATGATTATATCTGCATGAGTTATTTTTAGTTCCAGCGAGTGTTAAAGATTTTAAGTTTTTACAATTTTTTAATATTAATAGAATTGACTCGTCATTCAGAACAGATTCATTTTTGTTTCGTGCCTGTTCGCAAATACTAAGTGATTCTAATAATTTAATTTTACAAATATTAGTTAATGTTCCCTTAAATTCTGATCCAAAAATGATTCTCAAACTTTTTAAATTAATAAGTTTTCTAGATATTAACTCCCAGTTTATTTTATTATAGTCATTAATAAATAAACCAAAGTTTACTAGATTTTTACGATTAACTGATACGAGCGACTCAATTGCCGGATTAGGATCTTCTAAGTGCGTTAAACCAAGCCATAGTTCTTTTATTCCTTGTCCTAATTTCCTTAAACACTTTTCATTATTAAATAATCCATGACTTTTATCATTAATAAGAAAATTGTTTTTTAAATCAAAGCACAATATTCTAAATCTAATAAAAAATTAAAAAAGTTGTTTTGTTAATTAATCAGTAAGTTAAACATTTTACCTATTTTCATCCAGGTTTCTTTTTGAAAACTGAAAAGAAGACATTTGTGTAAAATACAATACAAAAGAATATAATTTATTCTTAGATAAACTTGGACGATTAACTACTTCGACTCTTTCAATTTTTTTACATTTTTGAAACAAAATTCTTATTATATTCTCACTAAATGTAAAATTCATAATCAATATTTGCCTTAAATTTGGAAAAAAACTTAGTAGTGAACTAAAATTTTTGATATTTATTTCTTGTAAAGAATGTTCAGTAAGAGCTATGTAATAGAAACCTTTATTTAATGACAAACAAGAGTCAATATTATTTTTCCAGTATTTACAAACATGTCTAAACTTAAAAACATGTCTATAATTATTTAACTCCAAAAATTTTTCAATTATAAATTGAAATATTTCAGGTGAAATATCGTTGATAGTAGTAAACACTTTTTCTTTTGGATTTTCTAAAAAAACAAAATCTTTATTAGACGACATTAATTCTTTAAAAAAGTAATTTCACTAAAAATTTAAAGAATAATTATTTTAATTAAATTTCAAAAAAAACATTTACAAATACTATTCTAACTGTTTTGCATGTTATTATATATCTTAGTAAATTATACAAAATAAAAATTTTTATATATAAATCAAAAATTAAAAATTTAAGTATGGTTTTATTTAAACTAAAAATTTTTATTAAATTTTATTTAACTATTTCTCATTAAATAAAATAAATTAAAATATCTTAATTTAAAAAATGAGTAGTTACATTTTTATTTTATTTATAAGAATTATTTTTTGCAATTTTGATAATATGTTGAATTTTGATTCCTTTAATTAATTTATATTCTAATAATAAAGATTTGCTCTTAAATATAAATAAAGTTATTCTTTTTATTGTATAAATTTGAACAACTTATATTGTAAATATAAAATGTATTAAATTATAGCAATTATTACTTAAATCATATATTTTTAGCAGAAAAAGGCTTAATAAAACGTTTTATTTTCAATCTCTAAATTCTTGTTTTATAAAAATTTTTCATCATTTTTAGTTCATTTGCATGTAAGTTTTATCCATTTCTAGACCCAATTTTCTATACATTGCTCAATATTTTTTGTGTTTTGCAATATTATAAAATTTTATTGTTAATTTAAACTAATATTCAAATAAATTGTCAGACGAAAAGACAAAGATTCTCCTCCATAAATATAATTGCTTTTTATTTTATTTTATGCTTAAATATACTAAAAACTTAAATTAATTAATATAACTAGTATTTTAGTTATCTTATTTCAAAAAATATTTAGCTGAATTTCTTGAAAACTAGTCCAGTCTTTCGATTTTACAATATCTGTCCGTCCGTCCGTCCGTCTGTCTGGCCGTATATACCCAATATTTATATTAATAAAGTGATTTTCCTTGCTCTTTATACAATTTGATATCTAGTGAATATTTCAAAATTAATATTGTTTCCAAATTAAAATAATTTATTCATTTTTTGAAATATATTTTTTCAATCTTTTATTTAAATATTTATATAGTTTGATACATTTTTTTATTTTATAATTTTATATTTAATTAAATAAAAATATTTTTAAAAATCGAAATAATTGTTTATGTTATAATTTCATCCTAGAAAAACAATATTATTTTTATTATTCTATCTTTTTTATATTAATGAATGTATTATTTAATTTAAGCATTTAAGACTTTTTGTTAAATAGAAAATAATTTTTCTTTCAATCAAAAAACATTTAAAATAAGTTAAAAAATTATGTTCTTATATATATTTTTATCTATAAAATCGTATTATATAAAAATTAATTAAATAAGTTAAAATTTAAAAGTATAACTTCAAGATTGAATCAAATTTAGTTCCTGTAACATAGAATATAGAATTTTCAAAAAGTTTAATAGCATGTTCGATCTCATCAACCCTTCCATATATTTGGAATACAGGTTTCTTGTCGATACTTGGATAATAAATTTGGGTATTTGTAATAGCTTCAATTTTTCTTAAGTTTGCACATTTTGTTCCGACAATTAAACCAACATATTTTTTAGGCACTAGTACATTAGTTGATAATAACTTGTTTTTGTTCTTACAATCACTTGGTGGCATATAAATTAAGATATCTAGCTTATTTAACTCATTAAACAAATAATCTTCCATTTCTTTTCGAATTTCTAACTTTATAAACCTTTAGATGAAAATGTTTATCATTTTAATTTTAATTCATTCTAAAATTAAATAAATATGTATTATTTAAAATTAAATAGCTAAAATTATTTTCTAAAAATAATTAAATATATAACTTTGTTTAAAATTAAACATTTAATAATATTTGATAATTTTAAAATTTGAAGTTATGTATTTACTAAAACATTATGATTTTATAAACAATATAAGAATTCGTAGATTTTTCATCTTAATAAATGAATTATAAAAATTGATAATCTCTAAGCAATTGAAAAAATTATGTATTTAATCAATAACTTGTAAAAATTGTTTAGATTTTATAGAAAAAAAAGAAATAGAAATGAAAATAAAACCAAATTTTAACCAAAATAAAGCTTATGTTTATCTTATTTATTTTATTGAAAATGAAAATATAAATCAATAAATTGTAAAATAATAATTATGGATTTTAAATAGTTTATTATTATTTCAAATATTAAATTTATTTTGCATAATAAAAGAAATAATATATATTTTATTGCTCTATTTTAAAATTTGACATTTTTTAGAACGTTTAATTAATTATTAATTAATATTAAATAAATTTAATATATACCAGAAATAAATAAATGATTTTCTAAGTTAATAAATATTCAATAAATTTTTACTTACGATTTTTTCATTCAAAAAAAACTTGCAAAAATCTTTCTCTGATTTAAAGTATGATCAAATTATAAAATAACAAAGATTATAAGCAGAAATAATAATTAAGATACCGCCTATTTTTTACATCCAATAATATTTACGCAGTGTACCTATATAATAGCTATATCTCCTCTTTATAATTAAATTATTTATTAAAATTAGTTATTTAGTGTATAAAATATAAATAACTTTATTTTTTAAAATATATTTATTTAAATTGTATTAAATGTATTAACTCAATATAATTTTATTTATCTTAATTTCTTTTTGTAAAAATTCTATTTTTATTCATATTACTTAAAAAAATTAGTAAAAAATACTTAATATTAGTAAAAAAATTTATAATTAATTTTCATCTTAATATTAAAAGATATTTTTCATAATTTTTTATTAATTTTATACAAAAAATATTAATATTAAGTATATAACTTATTATATAAATGAATTAAAACATTTTTAGTTTTTAATTAATCATTTAATCTTTTAATGTGAACATCTTTTATAATAAAAACTTAAAAATAAATTTAATTTCTTAATTAGTGTTTTGGCAAAATAATAAATATATGGCGACTGATAATCCTTTTGATAAAATATGTGAATTTAACGATAATATGGAAAGAATAATTGAAATTGGATTAAGTCGATTTCAAAATATTCAAGAAGGTAATAAGAAGATATTTCAAATGATATTTTGTAAAAATTATTTAACAATTATATATGTTTATCAAATATTTTATTAGGGAATGTAGACGATAAAAGATATGGAATGTATTTAGCAATGTCAAATAAGACAACTTTGTTCTTCGAGCGTATTTTTATTCTTTTAACAGTAACCTTTGCAATCTTTTACCTTATTAAAATATTTTTAATTTAAAGCTACTTACTTAAAGACGATATATTTTCTCCATAATAAATTTTGTAAAAATGTATTTTACCTAATATATAAAAATGTTTTACTTTCTGTAAACAAACTATTTACATATTATTTTGTCATAAGTATTATCAAAATAAAATAGATTACCGGTTGTATAAGTAAAAATCTGCTAAATAAATTACTTATTCTAATATTATTAAGAATGTATCAGTTAATTTTCTTTAAATAATTAAATAATTAAAATGTTAAAATTAATTTTAAAATTTTTTTTAATTTCAGCGTTTATAACAATTAACTTTAGATCTTATAAATTTATAACAATTTATTAAAAAAATTAAACTAAATGTTAATAATTTATAACTAATTAATTTTAAAAAACGTATTTTTGAAAAATTATTTAAATAGAAATGTTTTTTTAAAAATTTTTATTAATAAAATAAACGAGATAAATTAAATATTGTAACTTCCATATAAATTCAAAATTAGTTTTAAATAATTTTTTGTAAAGATTTGAATTTCAATATATATTTAAATTTAATTTAATACAAAATATATCATTTATTACAAATTTTTCAAGTCAAAGATAAATTTAATTATATATACTAATTGTCATTTTATTTCATAAAATTATATATTTTTAATTTATACTATTTGAAAAATATTAAAAATAGTTTAATGTAATTCGTTAATTAACTAGTGATCAAAATCGTAACGATATGTATTAAAAATAGGTAAAGATAGGTTGAAAGCCAAATAAGTGAAACTAAAATAAACGAATTATAGCAAATAAATGTTATCAAAAATTTGATAAAAATTTAAACTTTTTAAAAAAGTTCTTAAATTTAAAATATAGTGAGTTATCAAACGATTTTAGCCAAAATAGAGATTGTTACATTTTGATATAATCTAAAATATTTTATATTATTTCATAATTTAATTGTAAATAATAAATTTCGAAAGGCTTTTTTAAATAATTTTTCGAATTTTAGAAATTTAAATTCAATTTTAGGTATTTTTGAAACGAATTTTTAATCCATATTTTAATTATTTTAATCTATTAATTAATGTTTTCCCCTGTTTTATATTAATTTTCAAATCCCTATTTTACAATTATATTATTTTTGTCAGTTTAATTAAATATTATGAAGTATTTTATGTATAAAATATTATTAATTATTGTATTATTTTTTAGTAATACGATAAATAAAAAATATTCAAAGAGTATAATTCATATGTATTAAATTAAGTTTATAAAATAATGCATATTCGAACTAAAATTTATATTTTTAATAGATTTTTTTACCAATAATCAAATTTTTTTTGTTTTATTTATTATTGCGTGTTATTAAAATTAGGCTTATAAAAGTAATTTACAAACCATATGAAGTGTTTAAAATAAGTTAAAAAAAACCATTTTATAACCTAGATTTTTTTTTGACAGGATATAGATATTTTGAACAAAGAAATTCTTTATATATAGGAAATCCTACTAATATAGTTGATAAAATAGCATAAGAACATGACATAAATTACAAAAATGCTAATACCTTCAAAGATATTCAAAATGAGGATAAAATATATGTGGATAAGTTAGCAAAATTATCTTTTTCTTTTGGAAAAATATTTGGTCAAAGAGGAATTTTTTATAAAAAAGTTTGTTGAAAGCCTTTCTTAACAGTTATATCCATAATAATTGTTGGAGAAAAATATAATAGTTAATATATTGACAGTTTCTTTGCCTTTCCATTTGTTTGTTATTGTATACGGAGTATCCTTTGCCTTTCCATTATCCTTAAGATTAACGTTTATGTTATTAATAATTAAATTATATTCTGTTTTGATTAATAATTAAAATTTTTAAACTGCGTTTTTAGTGGCAAACATTCTAATTGACATTGAAAACTTGTTTTCTTATCTACAACATAAGGCAAATCATAATAAACCTAGTCAAAGGTTTACCTTAAATTACCTACATTTATAACTACATGAATAATAGCATCGATGTATTGATAACATAGAGAATACTAATCACTAGATTGTATTTATATATAATGAACATTTTTTATGAATGTAATTACAAATAATTTTATAAATCAATCAACATAGAAACACATTTAAAAATTATACGTATATACTTATGCGTTATATTATTAAATATTCCATTGATTTGAAATAGTCAAACAGAAATAAAGATTTCATTAGTTTTTCTTTATTGTTTGCACAATATTTATGTAATTTTATTTGCTTCGATATTTTAAACTCAAATTTATCCATATTTAATTAAAAAATACCCATTTTTATCTTATACTAGAAAAACTAATATAAATTTAAAATTTTAAAATACTTTGAACAAAACGAAAAACAAATAATATATTATTTTTTCTTTTTAATTAATATTTTATGTTATATTCAGTAAACAGTTCACTAATATTAAAAAACTATAGTTATAAAAAAATTTTTCTTAATTTTATATATAATTTATAAAGATCCAAAATTATAGCTTTTGCAACTTTTTTATTTTACATTTTTGAGGTAATAATTGAAATTTAAACTCGAGTTACATTATATGGACTAAATAACTCCCTTTTTAAATGTTATTTTTTGCTATTTTGCTATTTTACATAATATTTATTATAATCCGAAAAATTGTGGTTTAAATATTGTAAGCTTTATAAACCCATTATATATATTTAAAAAATTTAGTAGTATTGAGATATCCGTTATTATAAATTCAAAATTTTCGGACATTTGAATAAAATATTGGGTTCATTAAGTTTTCAGTAATAAAAATATTCAATTATTTAAACAGAAGCCTTTTTATGTTAGAAAATATTATGTATTTATATAGAATAAAATACATTATTATATTAAATAAGTATTTTCTAATTTTGTCTCCATTTATTTCTCATTTTAAGTACAACATTTTTTCCAATTTAGAATATATAGTGATGCTAATAATTTTTAGTAAATTTTATTTGTATTATTATAAGTTATTATTGGTTTCATGTCATATTAATTAACTAAATAAGTTCAAGTTCATGGTTAAAATTATAATTAATTACAGTTCTTATAAATAAGGAATGTTTTAAAATTAATAACATTAAATATAAATAAATGCAAATGTTTCAGAGAAATACAACACATATACAAACACATATATACACATTCATATGCCTACATAATCACACATATACAAACAACAACATGCACCCTACTATGTTACCATTTTATTAAGTTTACACTATAATATTTAATTAATTAAAATTTTAATTACTCTGAAATAATATTTTAAATGTTAGAAAATTATATAAAATAAATAGGTTATTATATACTCATTTACGTAATTTTATTTATTAATATTATTTTAATTTTAAATTTATTTTAATATTATTTTTAAATTATATGAAATATAAATTCAATTAAAATAATGTATATCTGTGTTTTTAACTGCATGTATATATAAAATGCTCCTAAATTTTTTATTAAATTCTAAAAAGACAAATATATATGTTAGAATTAGTAACAGTATGAATGCTATACGCTAAATCCCATACATGTATTTTTATTATTTTGGAACACAGGTACTAATATTAGTACATAAATAATATAACCATTCAGATGTGTATTTAGATTCAATAAATGTTTGTTTTAAATAAATCATTTCCGATTAATGCATTAAAAATTTTCCCTTCTTTATCATAATAAAATATTTAGAAAATGTGTTAGTACTAGGGATATATCATTTAAAAAACTTTCAATTTTACCACCTAATATTTGAAACATAATAAAGTAACGGCTGTTTCGAAAATAATATATCACTTCTATTTTTAATGTATTTTATTCTTAAAAGGAATCATAAAATTTTATTTGAAAAATATTTAGCACATATTTTTTTATTTTTATTAATTTTACCCTCAATTAGTTGCTCTAACTGTATTAAATGGTTTACGTATATAATATACTCAACTTAAACTACAGACTTTATAATTTCGAGATTAGAAGCCGGATATGTGAATTTAACGTATAAATGCAAAAAAATGAAAATTTTCTGTGATCTTTTATGTTTTTACTCTGCTTAAATAATTGTTTGTTTACATAGCTTATAAAAAAATTCTAGACTTTAAGGCGGTTAAAACTACCTTCATACTTATAAAAGAAACTTTCGAAAATACAAGTAAAATATATTCGTAATACTTAAATAATTTGAACAATCACTACTTAAATATAAAACGAGTCATTTAATAAAAACAACTCTTATTATCTAGCCTTGAATTTGTTTTTCTCTATTTTTACTCTATCTAATAGTGTCACTAAATGCCTGTTCATTACACGTGTATTCAGTACATGTATATTGTACTCATGTTTCAATTGATAACGTTTTCATGTTTTTGAATAGCAGCCAATCGCATGAATCGAATCTCAATGTGTTTTAAAACTACTGAAAAAAAGATTAATTAAATAATAAATTATTCCAGTATTCGGCGTTTTATTTTTTTCGTTTTAATTAAAAATTAAGTTTAAATAAATTAGGTATAACGTAACTGTTACTTATTATTACTTATATTTCGATATTTTGAAATTGATCTTTTTAATAACAAATCTATGCTATTACTTAAAGACAAAATTCATTTTGGATGTCAAATGCATTCTATTTTTTCTTTACATGGGATAAAGAAAATTGCGATTTTCATAACTTTAATAATTTCTATGTTTAATTACTCCTTTTCATCGACAATAATTGAGGCTTACTTTATAAAACATTTGATGCCAGCAATATCCTAATTATTTAGTTTATGTTTTGATAGCAAAAAAAAATAATTTAAATTTGACAAAACAAATTTACATATAAATTAAAACGCTTATCATTCACTTTGTCCAATATTATTCTATTTTTTGCACTAAAATTGTTTATTTGAAATAAAAAGTAAAAGTAAAAGGATAAGCAATAATTGGATTTAATTTACATTAATGCAAAAACTGGACATAATTTATATTATTGCAATAACAGTACATATTTATTATTTATGCAAAAATTAGGCATAATTTGCATTATTGCAGTAACTGTGCATAATATACATTATTTTTGCAATAATTGAATTTAATTTATATTATTAAATTAGTGTGCATATTTTATATTAATGCAATAACTGGTTATATTTAATATGTATGCAAAAACTGGGCATAATTTATATTATTGCAATAACTGTGCATAATTTACATTATTTGTGTAATAACTGGATTTTATTTGTATTATTGAAATAACTGTGCATATTTAACATTAACGCAAAAACTGGGTATATATAACATTATTGCATTAACTGTGCATTATTTATGCTATAACTGGATTTATTTTATATTACTGCAATTACTGAGCATATGTAATATTAATGCAAAAACTTGGCATATTTAAGCTTAATGCATGCAATAACTGGGCATATTTAAAATTAATACAATATCTGGGCATAATTTACATTAATGAAAAATTTGGCATAATTTAGATTTTTGCAATAACTAAGCATAATTAAGATTAATGCAAAATCTGGTCATAATTTACATTATTGCAATAACTGAGCATATTTAACATTTATGCAAAAATATGGCATAATTTAAAATATTTCAAAAACTCTGTGCATATTTAATATTTATACAAAAACTGAGCATTATTTACATTATTTTTGCAATAACAGTGCAAAATTTATATTAATTCAATAACTGTGCATATTTAATATTTATACCAAAACTGTTTATAATTTACATTATTTATTCAATAATTGTGCATAATTTACATTAATGCAATAACTGTTTATATTTAATATTTATGCAAAATCTAGGTATAATTCAAATTATTGCAATTTCTGGGCATTTATAATATCAATACAATAACTGGGCATAATTAAAATTAATGCAAAAACTGGGCATAATTTACATTATTGCAATAACTATGCAAAATTTACATTAATGCAATAACTTGGATTATTTAACATTATTGCAATAACTAAGCTTAGTTAACATTAATGCAGAAACTGAACATAATTTACATAATTGCAATAACTGTACATTTTTAATATTTACGCAAAAATTGGGGATAAATTACATTAAATTTACATTATTTGTGCTATAACTGGATTTAATTTATATTATTGCAATAACTGAGAATATTTAACATTTATGCAATAACTGGGCATAAGATCATAATTGAAATATCTGGGAATATTTAATATTTATGCAATAATTGGGCATAATATACATCATTATCAATATCTGGGTATATTTAACATTAATGCAAAAACTGGGTATAATTTACATTCTTTGTGCTATAACTGGATTTAATTTATATTATTGCAATAACTGGGCTGCTTTAACATTTATGAAAAAACTGGGAACATTTAACATTATTGCAATAACTGGGCATATTTATTATTTAGGCAAAAATTGGGCATATTTAAAATTAATGCAATAAATGGGCATATTTAATATTTATGCAATAACTGGGTATAATTTACATTATTTTTGCAATATCTGGGCATAATTTACATTAATGCAATAACTGGTCATAAAATACATTATTGCAATATCTGGGTATATTTAACATTAATGCAATAATTGGCCATATTAAATATTTATGCAATAACTGGCTTTCGTATCTATCGCTTATGTGCCGGGACACCAAATTTTATTATCTTATATTTAAAAATTATTCGTAAAATATTAAAGTGAATTAATTATTATATTATTTTAAAAATATTTATTATTTTATTAAAAATTATTAAGATTGATTACTAATTGATGTTAAATTTAAAAAGAGAAAACTTATTGCAATTTAATAGAGTGAAAATTTTGAAATTAATTTGATTTTAATTTTTTAATTAAAATATTAATTAAAATGTATAAATTTTATTATCTTTTATTTAAAAGTTTATTAATTTATTAAGAATTTTTTTTATTTCATAATATTTTTAAAATTATTTTATATGCTTTTTCAGAGCTTCTTTAAAATATTATGGAATTTAATGTTAAATTTGAGTATTATTTGTATAAATATTAATATTTTATATCAAAAATAGAAATAATTAGAATTAGACCTTATTTATTTTAAAAAGTCTTAATAGTTTTTAACTTTTATTTTAAGGATTGAAAAGCAGTTTCCATTATTCTTGAAAATTTAATATCTTATTTAGTTAAAATAAGGTTTTTTATATATGAATTTCAGTATTTTACATCAAAAATTGAAAACTTAAAATAAAATGAAAAATAAAACTATGAAAATATTTG
>JAQGAW010001079.1:0-21718 GCA_034698025.1 Phthiracarus crinitus | reverse complement strand
ATTTTACTTTCGCTGAAGCGAAAGTAAAAGTAAAATTATTTTTTCGCTTTTACTTTTTCTTCCAAAAAGCGAAACAATACTAGATAGTTAATAAAGTCATCGATCCATTTTAAATAATAGTTATTAGATTCATTGTTAAAATGAGTTTTTAAATGTTGTTTCATTGGAGGCGGATACGTCGCAATAAAGTCTGTTATTTAAAATACAAAAATAAGATGTAAAAATTGAATTGTCAAAACGATCGTTGGAGTAGTCCATATCAAGCATATTTATTGAATAGAATTAATCCAACTTTCCAACATAAATAATTTATTATTTAGAATAAAATTCTCAGCAACACTATTAGGATAATCATGTGTTAGTCAAACATGTGCTATAGCATCGTGTGTGGACATAAAATAACGAAAACAGATTATGCATTTATATTGAAAATAATTTAAACGTGAATAGATCTGCTCACGAGTAGCATCAATATTGAATGTGCAACTTTTTTTATTTTGGAGTAAGTTGGAAGAGGTTGGCCAAAAAAGTAAATGTGATTTAGGTTCCCCAAAGAACGTATTAAATTTTTTACACATTAAACAATTGCCATATAAATGACATATGTTAGTTAAACTAGTATTCTATCTATAAAGGTTACTTCCCCATAAATATAGTCTTGATAATCTAAAATTTTATTCATCCATTTATTTTCTACAACCCCTTGAAATCCATCTGAGTTACAATGAAAACTAAGTAAAGTGCTTGAATTTAAAAATTTTCATTAAAAGTACAGTCGCATTCTGGTGCAACACAAAAATAATTTGGTAATCTTATAAAAATGATAATTAGTCTAACATTACTTTAACAGATAAGACTAATGAGCAAAACAATAAATATTTAACTTTATTTCCAATTACAAAAACGAAGTCTGAACTAACTTTAAACTATAGGTTCGGTGCGACTATAGCCGGCGAAGTTGTACCAAAACATTAGTCGATTTAAGAGTAAGTACTTCACCACTAATGCTATGTCACTTAATCCCGTTACGATGCCTCCATTGTAAAAGATTTAGACCTCTGCTTTGATTAAATAAGTTTTATTCCATAAGTTTGCACATTCAATGTTTCACTAATTTATAAATAGTTTAAATCGACTTTAATACAATTAGATAAAACAAAAAACTGTAACGACAGGATACAACATCCTGCGATTACAATGTGTCCAGGTTCAAGTAGGTTCACGTCCGAGTTCACATACTTAATTCAACTCAAATAATTTCTTATTTTTAATTAACACAATTTTGTTTGCACTTTTAAACATGTAAATAGACAGAAGCTAAAAAGAATGTACAATATTTCTTAATAAATAAACATTATTTAAAGTGGTATATATATAAAATTGCAATGTTTTCCTTATATATTATTGTAAATTAGGTTCTGAGTCCTAGTCCGTGTTTCTGACTTAAGGACTAGGACCCATTTCGGGTCCTTCAAAAAACTTTAGGACCGGTTCTCAAAATGCTCTGTAAGTCCCAGGTTCAGGTTCGGGTCTTCGTTAGGACCATCAAGGACTCGACCTGCTCATCTATATTAAAGATAAATTTTGATTACAAAAAATTTTCAAAATCTTAAAATCAAAATTCAATTAAATAAATCAAAATCAAATTTAAAATGGAAATTGAATAGCGAAAAATTTTCTAAAATTAAATCAAAATTGAATTTAAATTTTATATTTAAACAACACTAATATTACAATTAATACTTACCAAAATCGACACAGAGAAGCGATTCATCTAAAAAGCGTTTCAATATACAATAATTTGTCTGTTTCCTAACACTGCACATCAAACAACTTTGACAAATAACCTCAAATAGATTCGGATCGCATGATTACTTTGTTTACGTTTAGTTTATATAAGCATATACAATATGACACACTGAAACATTTCTATATTTCTATTAATTACCTGTCTTAGTGAAGCTATTTGACAAAAAACGCACACAAAGTATTATAGTATCGGAATCATGCAGTATTCACTACATTATAGATGAGAACATTAGTTTCACTAATTCTCTCTCTCTCTCTCTCTCTCTCTCGTCGGTATCATATGTTTGTTTATATGATTCGTTAGTTATTTTAAAGAAACAAAGCATCGGAAGATTAAAGCTAAGACTTAACGATTTTGTTATTAGCTCTAAACACATCTTCAAGTAATCTTAGGCTTTAGTTTTATTCTGATATAAGTAATTTTTTACTTGATATAAGCTTTAGTAATAAATCCATTAGCATTAGTTAACGCCTTAATTTATAAAATCTTCAGTTTATTTATTTAAAAGATTAAAGGTCATAGTAAACTAATATAGAATAATATAAGCAATTTAATATCTTTTTTGTGAATTTTCTGTAAAAACATTCATTTAATACTAGACATGGTTTCTAAAATAGGCTAATAAAGCACAATATTATTGATATTTTAATTTATAAATAAAGCATATCCAGAACAATCTGGTAATATTTGTAGTAATAGTATTACGAAAATTATTAAAATAGTTTATTTCGGTTTATTTATACAGAGTTGTCATTATAAATTTTTTCGAAAATCAAAATAACAATAATTTCTAAAATGATATTAAACTATACAATTTTGACGACGTTGTTGTAATAAAGTATTCGTAAAAATTTTAAAAATATTTATATCCAATTAATAAAATAATTGAATATTATTTATGTGATTTTAAATATTCAATAAAAAGTTTTAAGCTTACTTTCCATATAACAATTTTACATTTTATGATAGTTTAAATATAGATTACTAAAATTGTTAAATATTCCACAAAAGCGGTGCGACATTGCATTGCTTAACACTGTGTTTTAAGAAAAATGGTAAATTCATAAATTTAAATAATTTAAATAAGATTTGTGTAAACGAGTAAAATATAGCAAAATAAAATTTAGTTATTACTAAAACGAGTTATGGACGAGATATCATTTTAAATTTAATATAATATTGCAAAAACTTTTATATTTAAAGACAAATTTTGAATACAATGTGTGGATACGATTTTCATTTTTTTGAATGGATTGTGTCTTTAATAACACTTGTTTTTAAATCAGTTAAATTATAAACATGTTTCAATACTATAAATAAAATTCATTTAATCAAATTGAGAACAGTATATCGAATTAGAAAAAGAAAAAGGTAACCAAAATGTTTGTTTTATATTATTATTGTTGTTACATAATATTATTGGGAAAATCGATATAACATATAACATTGAAATTTTTATGGGAAACTGCAAGTTTACACATTTACTTTCTGCAATATTTTAAACATAAAACCTAAATCCTCCGCAACTCAAGTTATTTTTCTTAAATAAATAGGCTATAAATGAAAAAAAAGTGACCGATACGTCCCAAGGGTTTGTAGGTATTGTAGCAGCGAAATGCAGATCGTTATAAATGCGTTCCCTTATAAAACCTTTTAAATAAATACTTCAGTGTTTGTTATTTTTATTGTTTAGGAAAGCGTTTTATTTCTTTTTTATCACTACTGTATACACAATTTCTGCGCATTTTAAAACCATAGAATCCAAAGATACGTTGAAAGTCATTCACTGATAATACCAGTGCTTAACGTACAGTAGAGATAGAGAATGAGTAAAGAGATGGAAAGAGAAAACTATTATAACAGAGCTATCATGTTGTCGTATATTAAGAGAGTTTTTGGGAGAAAAATGCTGGTTCACAGCACATGCATCGCTTTTATTACCATAATAAAACATTAGAATAAAACAAAGAGTGAGCGCTTAACTTATTTCTTAGCTCTGAATAATACTTTAATCAAAATGATAAAAATAATCATTCCTTGAATATATTATAAAAATGGACTAAATATGAGGAATTGGAATGAATAATGCATTTTACGAATAATGTATTCGCAATCATTTAAAAATCATTATGAAATATATCATAATTATGCAGTAAAATTAATTTTACATTACGTTATTATATGCGATTCAAAGGTTTATTACTATATGAAATCCAAACTGAATTATTAAAAACTGAAAACTAAAAAATTAATTACTTTATACTATGGTATTTATTGAAAAGTTTTCCCATTAAATTTATAAATTAATAATATATCCAAATTCATAAAAAACTTTTCGAATTTAATTAAATATTCTTTAAAAATGCTATTTGCACATAAAATATCCATAAAGTTCCTAAAAGTGTCTAAAATTGGCACTTTTGATAAATTATAAAGTTGTAACAAACATTAGTTACTTATGGGTTTCGTTTAAACTTTCATAATTATTATTACTGTTTCAGTAAAAAACAGCTTTAAGAATATGGTTTTCCGAAAAATTTTGTGACATCTAATGTTATTTTAATAATTATTAATTGTTATAGACTTTTTCCTAAATGTTAATGAAATAAACATTTAATGTTTAGTACAGTGATTTGAGCTTAATTTAAGTTTTTATGATCGTCTAACACGTAATAATATACTGATCACAGTTAATTTCAGTTTACATGTCAGTAAATTATAATTTATTGATAATACTTTGTTTAAATAGATATTTATCAATCTTTATTGACCTAAAAGATTCTTTTTTTATAACAGCGTGATGTACAGAAAATATCAGAGAAATGCATTATGTCACCAAATCGTACAGTATTATATATTTATAAAAATTGCTCTCTATTTGATAAAAAAATAGTATAGTATAAAATTTTATCAAGTTTTTACATTTAGTAATTTTTCCTTAATTTTTAATCACACCTCACTACTGGATATTATGATAAAATTATTAAACATAATGACAAAATGTTGAAAATTGCATATAATTTTAATTTTTAAAAAATCAGAATTCAGACTTTCTCAAATTAATATTTTTGTAATAATAAAAGTTTTGTAGTATTTTTATATTGTAATGTTTTTATTTTCCATCACAATTGATTAAAATTCTGAAAGAATAAATGTGATTTGAATATAAATACTTGCTGTCAGGGTTTCCCAAGGGGATGTCTAGCCCCCATATACCCCCTCCCCGAAAATTGAAAAAGTCAACTCCCCCTACCCAAAATTTTGAGATTTCAAGGACAAAAAAAATTAAAAATTTGAAAAATTTTTAATCGTATTGTAAAAAAATTGTCCATCAAATCCGATGAGTTTTGTGACCCCCTTAAATTCTGGTAAAATTTTCCAAAAATTATCGTTTAAATTAGTTGTGTTTTTTTGTGGGGCGTGGTTTAGGCTTTCGTCGGGAAAATTTTTTTTTTTTAATTTTTGGCCGAAGGCAAAAATATTGTCCGCTAAATCCGGTGAGTTTGATTCCCCCTAAAATTTTGAAAAAAAGTCGAAAGGACACCCCCCTTAGACCATCATGCTGTAAATATTCCTAATCAAAATTCTGGCTATAAAAATTAAATATAAAATTAGATATTTATTTAAATTTAATATTTAAGAATAATCTAAATTATTTTATGGAACCATGGATAAACGCTAATAAAATCTATATTTTATAAGTTATAATAAAGTAATACATTTAACGTAAGGTGTTATACAACATTTAAGGCTGGAATTTATGAACCCTGAAACTCCCTGTTAAAAAGTGTAAATTGCGTAAATGTTTACAAATTTTAAATCATATATTTTTCAAAACCAATGTTTTTCCAAAATTTTACAAATCATGGTTAAAATCCGATTGTAAAAAATTTGAAAGTGATTCATAATCACGAGCGCCTGAAAGAAACACGTTATAACAGATTTTAGTAATGCGCCATAACTATGGATGGACACAAGAAATATAAATAATTCCATATGAATTAATCCCTTATAAAACTAAAAAATTGCGTAATTTTCAAACAAATTTTCGAAACAAATCAAAAAGAAATATGATAAACATTAAATGAGAAAAATAGTCTGTAGAACTGCTACAGAATTCCCATAAATTTTATCCCATTATAATGTAGACAAAATAATTTTCTGGTGGTTTTAGTGCTCCTTTAAGATATTCATAGCTTTCGTTTCCAGTATCTCTTGAAAGCTACTTATGTAATTTAAATAACTAATTCGGTTATTCAGTTCAAGAATTCATGTTTTAAATTTAAATGCAAATTTTATATATACATATCTATATTTTAGTATTACTACTTATTTATGCATTAATTTATGATTCTGCTTCAGTTATTTATTTGTATAAAAATCCCAATAAGATATTCTCTCTATTTATTCTATTAAAATTTTTTTATAAACTTCATTTCATTTTTCATAAAATATACTTATGTGTCATAATGTAAAACGAGATAAATTTAAAATATTCAGTTGACCTTTAATAGTTATAATTATAGTTATAATTGAGATTAATCTGAAATAATATAAATTAATAAATATTACTCACGAAATATAATTAATTGTAATCACTTTAAACAATTATAAAAATAATATGTTGCCTTGAAATGATTTTTCATGAATAAATTCCGGAATGAACTAATTTATGCTATAGTGATATGCCTACAATTAAGTCTTGCATTATTTTTTTTAATAAACGCCATAAAAATTTAAAATTTAAATATTCTAAATTTATGGAGTATCAGCCATACAACTTTCAGTATGTCTTCGACTGGAAATGCATTAAATGCAAGAAAAATTTATTATTTTCTACAAATTGAGAAATGATAGTTAGCTTTTAGCTGAAATATGAGAAAAACAGCTAATTTTTTGCGAGTTAAAATTTTTTAAACAAATTATATATGTATTATTGCTAACGTAAATACTCTAAAATTGAAAAATTTAACTTTTCTATTTCAGAGAATGCCTGATTCACAAATTAGGCTATTTTCGGTTTAATGTGGACAATTTATTTTTACTAATTTAGTTACTTATCGTTAGTTTTCTGAAACAAATTTCTGCTCTTATCTAATTAAAATCGTTATCTACAGTACAAAGCACCAATTTAACTAATTAACTTCTCTATTAATCCGTTACCCTCTCTAAAGCCTACTTTGCAAATACTAAGCTCAATTCTTTAAAAAAACAATTATTTGCAGAAGTTATTTGTTTAACCTCCTTAATCCATGTATTTAACAATATTTTATTTTTTTGAATTTCCAATTAATTGCAAAAATTCTTTTAAGCTAACTTTCTCATAAGGAAGTGCAGCTTATAGATTTGATCGTGTGTGCCTGTTTGTTTGTACGTGTGTAGTCTTTATATTAATAAAGGGATTTAACCTAATAAAGATATTTGATATTTTGCTCAACATATAAATAAAATCTAATAAATCTAATTGATAAGTGTACTTATCCTACAAGAAAGTTTATGAACGTGTCATTCTTTTTTATAAATTTATACCAATGAAACATTTAAATTTTGTTTTCTGTTACTATACTGTATCTGACGAAGAATATATAAATGTATATATTGTATTGTTTCAAAATCCATATGTAAAAAGTAGTGAAACAGTTGAAAAAACAAAATATTTCTAAAAATAACTGAACGATAGTTTCAAAACAGCAGTCTATCAAAGTTTTCGTAAAGGCTTTCCGGATTTTGTTGCTTACAATTGAGTGATAAACAAAAGAATTGGAGCAAAAATAAATGAAGTTAAATGATAAAAAGCAAACAAAAAGTTATCATCAAAAGTAACAATCAGTTTATCTCTATTATTAGATGAGGTTTTCAGTTATTTTATAGTTTTATTCTTTTTCCTACTCTAAGCTTATTTATTGACTTAAAACTTATTCTTGGATTTTTTGATTTTGGTTGCATTCAATTTTAAACGCAAATATTTGACAGTTGTTTTTTCTAATTAGTTATATAGATTTTATTCCTTTAAACAAAGAAGATTGTGATTATTCCGGAGCGAAATTCGAGAATTTAGACGACGTTATTGCCCGAATAAATGCTACAATTAAATCCGGTTCACTCGAGGGTAAAATTATTACTATTGAAAGTCTTCAATACGATGCGACTAATGATTGGAGGATTGACACCGAAGCATCGCTATCATCTTTTTCGACAAAAGCGGTTTTCATTTTGCGCATATTTTACGAAAAGGGCACTCCATTTGACCAAGAAATTGGTAAATTATTTGCATTTTATTTGCTTTTACGAACGAATATTTTAAAAATTTTATTCAAAAAATTCTATATAAATGCTTAACTCGTTTTTGAAAACTCATAAATATGTCATAAATTTATTTTCTTTAGCTATAACTGTCCAGTAAGCTCAAAGAAATTGAAAATTTGGTGTATTTATGAGTTTAACTCAACTCTATATCGCGTCAGCTGTGTTTGAGTTTTTAGTGATTATAAGCATACATTCAATGAATAAATATTCTTTGAGAAAAACACTAAAAAATCTTTGAAAATCTAGTTATTCTAAGGATAGTTTTTTGAATCAATTGTTTGCAAAATTAAAAATGGTAAACAAATTTGTGTTAATTAAAACCACTTGTAAATTAAATTGAATTTTTTACCATAAAATCCTAAACTAAATTATTTAGTAATAATTATTGTTGAAACGTTAATTAGGTATCGCTGACTTTGTACCGATATTGATATCCGGCGGCGGATTTTTCAAAAGACCAAAATTCGAACCTTTTGATGAGGTTATAGAGAGAGCTTCGCGTTGGCTTAAAGACAATGAGAAGCTTTGTTTCCGTAACGCACAATCGATTGATATTAAGATGAAATCACGTAAGTTTTTTCACTTAAAATGATTTTTTTTGAAACAATTCTAAAAAACAAATGTTTCCGGTTTTTTTCAATTTTTAGTTCTTATTCCCAATTTAATAGCAATAGTTTTGTTGTTTTCTATTATATGATTTTTGCTGCAAATATATTTTCTGATTTTAAAGCATTCAAACCTTCATTAAATGGACTTTCGTTACAGACTTATAAAATATTTGAAAACCCGTCCAAAACAAAAAACTACGAAATTTTTGTTTGAATACCACTTGAGTCTGTTTTTAAAGTTTTGCAGTCGACATTTTAACGTCATTATAACTTAGCACTTAAATCTTAAAACTTCGCCAAAACTTGGTTTTTATTTATTTAAGAAATATATTGTGCAAACCAAATAACATAACATAACATTTTTTGCTTAGAAGTTAATATTTGCGGAAATAAAATTGATTCGCAAACGGATAAAATGTAAATACTGTTCAGTATTGCGAACATTTGAATTTAAATAAAATATACAGAATCAGAATTTTAACGAAAATAGTAACCACGAAAGTTTTTGTGAAACAGAACGGATGCTTAAACCGCGAAATTTAATTTTGTTTTAGCATTTAAACAAATCATTTTTAATTAACATATCTCGTAAACATGGATAGAATTATGTCATTTTAACTTTAATTTTATAAAAAAATAGTCGGAAATGAAATTTTGTCATTTTCAAGTAATTAAATATCTTTCTTGAATTCATTTGTTTTGTATACTAAATTTAAAATCTCCAAACAAATCTAACCCGGCTTTATTAAAATTAGACATAAGCTTAATAGTTTTAAAGCAAGCCTTTATTTGGAAATATCGAAATTTGTTTATATTTTATAATAAATTTTAAATATAGTGTTGTGAATACCAATTTTTAATTTCGATTCTAGTCATTCTGTGCGCTAATAATTCAATTATTTTCAAAAATAAGTTTTCTGTTAAATTCTATTTCAATCGTATTCTTTTATTTCTGTTTGATTCTATTCTAATTACAATTTCACTTTCAATATTATATTATGCTTTTATAAATAGTAATACAATAAATAAATTGCGTCAAATGTTAAATTAATTTAGATTATTATTCTTTTTTCTAAAAATTTTGATTTTATTCAGATTCTTTTTTACCTTATAATGGCATTAAAGTAAAATATCACGCCTTAAAGCAATTTTATTTTTTGAAACAATAATATATTGATATTTTAAAGATAACATAAAAGTTTAATTAAAATATAAAATGAATTTTTAAATCTAAAGTGAATGCAATCAACACAAGATTAGTGGCATTTACAGAACATGGAGATTACATAAGAATATTTCGCTTGACGTACACAAAACCATTGGCGCAAGAATCCGATGATTATCTGCCACAACCCGTTTATTTATCAACTAAATTATTTTTGCCTTACAAAAAATGTGACACAATGAAGGATATAAAGCAAAGGCTTTCCGATTGGGTTAACCAATATTTAGGTAAGATTTTTTGTTTAACAAATTCACTAATATTCACTTTCATAGAATTTGAATTAACTAATCTATCCTGAATTAGCTTTTTCTCATAAAAATCAATTTATTTTATTTATAGAAATTCAAAATTATGTTTTGCTTACTTTTTAGCTTTTGTTTAACATAATCTAAATCATATCTATGAATGTTTGTTTCGTGTTTTCTAGAAATGTTTGTCCAGTGATTTATATGAACTTTAACATTAGTCAAATACTAAAAGAGCCACCCATTGATTATGAGCCATTGAGACAAACTGCTTACATGTTAATGCAATTAAGCACTACCGGTAGATTTTCTTTGTATTAGCCATTAATATCAGATGTTCCTAAAAGCTTACATCGATTTATTTGTAACTTATTCCGATAAAAATTATGGCTAAATGACTAAATTCAAAGTTAATGGTTGCTTATGTTTAAAGTGCATTTGGGAGTTTGGATGATTATCAATCGAGTTTTTGCTTGACTTAATTCCATACTTTAACCCAATAAAAGGTCAAAGTTAATATAAAATATCCATCAAAATTATGAGTTTAGATCAGCAAAACGGTTTATTGAATTTCGGTAATAAGTGATTACAAACAGAAATCTAGCTTTAAAACTGGATTTAAATAATATTACACAAAGAGGAAGATTTATATTTTACACATTACTTGGATAATAAAATAAAACTTGGATTCACAATGGTTTAAACGTACATTAAATTTTTGACGACTCGAATAAATTTTTCAAACAAATGTTTATTGATTTATCCATTAACACGTTTCGATAATTAAGATAATATTACGGTAAGAAATCCGAAAATCGAATCTAACGTTATCTGTAGACTGCACTGCAGAACAGTCTTACTTAAGCGCAATACCAAAAGTACTCTTAAAACTAAGTAATATTTTATGTATTATAAAACTCGATAAAAATTGATTGATTAATAAAAACAACTTATAAACGCTAAATTAACACTTTATTGTTATTGGTTCAACTATTTCCAGTGTTCAGTACATTAAGCGTGGAAAGAAGAAAAATTTCGTGCTTATGTTTTCGATTTTTATTGCTTTCTTTAGTCTGGAGCGCACGTTAGCCGTCGATATTTTTATGCCGTATATATGAAAATGTTTCTATTATATTAGATAAATGCTTTTATTTTTAGCCGTAATTCGTTTAAATTTAGTGTTTGTTTGCTTTCATGACAGTCAACTTAAAATTAATATTTTAATAGTGCTATTGTATTGTACGTGTGTTTGTGTTTGTGTTGAACAATCATACGTACGATATTATTAAATATAAATCCAAAAATATAATTACTATCTTTGTGTCTGTTTTAGACTGAACTGCTATTATAAAGTATTGTTGATGTTTGTTTCAAATAATACTTTCAATTACTAGAAATATCTAATCCACAAGTTTTTACTATATCTCCATTTTTCCAATTGGGATAAATCACTGTCAATCTTTAATAATAAGAATATCAGAAATAAATTAATTTTTTGACTGAATGGTAAAAATATGGTGAATGAGCTTTATTATTATTTGTATGCATAAACTCTTCATACATTTATGCACGATTTTAAACACAATAATTAATTATATTTTTATAAATAACTTGTATGAAAACTCGACAGTTTGTGAAACGCAATGATAAAGCGGTTTTTCCATACTTTTGAAATAAATAATGGTTATTAGATGTCGAAAATGTGCATCACATCTATAAAACACAGTTAAAACTATTAAAGGAATATTTGTTGCAGAACTGAATGGAAAACATTCGAGTTTTGAATGTCAATCAAATTTCAGATTATATTAAATTTTTAGATACGAAAAGAATAATTTACGTATTAGTAGTTTAAATTCCATAAATAGTATTAAATATTTTCACGAAACTGTTATTTGATGAAAATTTATAAATAAATTCATAAATTGATTTTTTAGTTAAACATTTGAAATTTCGTTTTGGTGTGAATACTTTAAAGTTTTGTGTAACATAACATTCGCACACATTCTGTTAACAACTTTCAATTATATTTATAATTAAATTTTCTGTTTCTCATTCTGTGTTTTCATCCGCAAACAAAAATTATAATTATATAATTGGTTCGCATTTGATAATTAAAAAGTGCAGAATATGTTTATTTACACTTAAAATGATTCTCGTTTTAAACATATCGCAAAATACTAAATCTACACTTCATATTTAATTTAATATATCGATTTCTATTACAAATAAATAATTACCAAAATTATCGTTTAGTTTATTATAATTTTCATAACTTTTTTCAACTATAAATACCTAATTCAATAAAAACCAAATTTTCTTCTACTAATAAAAAAACTTATAACTCAATCAATATCTATCAAAAGCAGTTGGTATTGATATAAGTTTAGCGGAGAAGCATATAATATGATAGTTTGATATTTAACCCAATAATGCAATATTTATTTGAAGTGCCATTTAGTATTATTACTTTTCTTATTATTGTGTCAACGCAGGCATTAAATAAATTCATGGTTTACTGTCTCATTGTTCAGATTGCGGCATATCATCATCACAATGCACGACAGAAGCGGCCGACAGCTTATCGCAACGCTGTCCGCGTCTATTGAGCGCGGAAACTGTTGAAGTGTTCTCCAGAGAGTTTCGTGACGACAATATAGTGGAGTTGGAAAAGGCTGCCAATGACGACACTTTCCATTACAATAGATTCGGCAACAAAAACGCTTATATGTTCTTCTCGTTGAGAATATTCTACGACAGTGCCATTAATGATCGCACAAGGAGTACAACGTCATCGGCGTTGGCGTTGGCTAACGCTAATCAGGATTATTGTATCGAAGACGCGCATAAAAGTTAAGAGAGTTTCGGTTATAACGCATTAATGCCAATGAAAGTGTGTGATTCTCTTTGTTAATATCATTTACCCGAATATATAAATCTTATATACAGTACTACTACTTCTTAAGTTGTTATATCCAAACAAAATTGTTTGGTATATAAATATATGGGAAAGAATCTATATTTACGTAAAACAAATCTTCTTTTTCTGTTGTTTAGCAAAAACATAAGCTAATATACAAAATACTATATGAACATAAAAGCATAATAATCTACACACACAATACTAATGCAATTTCATTGTTATTGTACAGATATCCTGCATATAACCGAAAAAAAGTTTATTATATATACATAAAAAATCAAGTTAGCATTACGGACAAAATATGACGAAAATAAACTTCTCTCTCTATGCACAAAATATTTTTCTCTTATCTTATATACACTTCTCTTAAATATATTGTATACACATATATATAATATAATGACCATTGGCGTAATATAACTATATATATTATAGAATATATATAATTCGTTATATATATCTTGACTTTATATATTACTATTGAGAATAAAAGTCTTTGTTGAAATGTTGATCTCTTAAAGTGTTTTATGGTATGTTTTAATAATACATTTAACAAAATTGATTGTTAAGAAAAAAAAGCGCAACTTTAAAAAAAACCAAATAAAATTTTCCAGCTTTTATTACTATTTTAGAAATTTTTATTATTTCTTACAAAAGTATCCATCTGTTCCTAATTTTGTTATTTTTAAGATCATTTTATATACGGTAATTGTAATTATATTTTCAATGGAATATTTTGCGAATGAATTGTTTTATTTTTTTTGGAATTGTTAACAATTCGTGCAGTTGTTATAAAATAATTAGAATATTTAACAAACTTGTTAAGTATTAGTGATTTCTGGTTATTCGATCGCAAACTTTGTTCAACAAGATATCGAAACTTTTGTTCTCTTTAGTACTCTAAACATGTTTACTGTTTATCCATTAAAATAATGAAAGAGAATAAGTAAGGAATATGCTGAATATGGAGCTATTTTTTATTATGGGTTGAGTTATTTTTATCATATGGCTCTAGATTTCACTTTAGAATACATGTTCATTAACTAAAAAACTCGTTATTCTTTGTTCATTTGACAATTTTTGGACAGAAAAAGCATAAAAATGCCTAAACTATACGTTATGTAATAACAATAGAAATTGGCTTTAATAGGCTTATGTAATATAATTATATAATAGTTAAGCTTTCATAAATTTGTGCACAAAAAACTTTTAAACCTTTAAAACTTTATGCCTGAAATGAAAATAATTTTATCCTAACTTTATGTTCGTTTATTTCATGAAAAACTGAAATTAAGGTGAATCCCCTTTACGTATGTGAATCCACGTTAATTGAGTTAAATTTTAATGTTATTTATTACTGAATTATAAAATATTTTTCAAATAATCCAGAAACTGAATGTTACATAAAACTTTTTTGTTAACACATAGATTCATTTATTTATTTTGCCTTATGTTTTGTGAAACAAATAGTATCATAAATAATGCTCGTAAGTTTAGAGACATCGCTTATAAATGTTATGCAGAATGAATATTAATAACATAAATATTACATAATTTTGAGCTTAAATTAATGGTAAATAAAATAATTTTGTCAAAAAACAATTCAAATGTGATAAATTCTAAGATATATCTCTAACATACCTTATTCTACTTTATTTAAATTTTTTGGTATTTATTTATAGTGTAATTAGGAATATAAATGTAATATAATTATAATAAACTCTAATTATCAGACTATTTATTACAATTGTCTGATAAAAGAACTTTCTAACAACAATTAAACCAATCAGGGAATATCTCGTTATATATTAATGTGATGCCTATTTTTCAATGTCGATTATCATTAGCAGGTATGCGCAAGGAATGAGTCTCTAAACCATCAGATAATGGAAAATCGAATTATTGACTTTTTAATTTTGAAATCTTGAAAGACACCTCATTAATCTTAATTCTTAGATTTCGATTTCGAAACCACGATAATGGTTGCGAAACCCTTGCGCACCCCTGATCTTTAGCCTTTTATTATATGCAAAACTTTGTTTGTTAAATCCAAATCGTTTGTGGAAATTGTTTTATCTAAATATTTAATATGAAAATAATACACTGTTTTTAACTTGTATTATAAAACTATTATTAGAACAAAACTAACTTAGAATCTATATATTCTATTTTAATGTTCAGAAATAATTATAAACTAAACATAACACTTTAAAAATTATTTCTTGGAAAATTGTCCTTTTGTTAAACATTTTCACTAAAACATTCCATTAATAACATTTAATCTTTTTAATCTATTCTTAATAAGAGTTTACTAAAAATGGTGGAGTAAAATGTTAACTAGTGTTGTTGAACCCTATAGAATATGACCATTAAGTGCACATTACAAATAAATTTACTCTCGCATTCTTATAATTGATTACATTATATTATTGTTTAACAATTTTTGATATTATATTCTGAAAATTTTAGTTATATTAATTGAAAATTTAAGATTTATTTATGCCTATTAATTGTTAACTAAAATGTAATGTTTAACTCAAATTTTAATTAATTTTTGCTGTTTTATAATGATATTACATTTAACTTTATCTGTTAATAAGAAGCAATAAAGTTATTTAGCTCTAGTTGTTTATTTAATTTTTTTATATTAACGATACGGCGTGTAAAGGTATACAAAGTAATAAGTTATCACTGATATTTGTCATATCTCTCTAATAAGTGTTTTTATGTCGTAATAATAAGATTACTCGCAGCTCTATTATATTACTGCAGCCAATAAGTTGTGAGTTGTAGTGAAACAAATAAAATGCACTCAACGAAATGGATGGCTTACTCTAACACTGGCTTTACTACCGACGAATTCGATGCCATGGATTCGGATATTCACGACTTTTCGGACACAATGCCCGAAATAAAATCGTCGTCTAAAGTGACGGAAAAGCCATCGGGTTGTTTCACTTTCATTGATTTTTGTCCCGAATATCGACGCAAACCTGACGCCTGGTTTTTTCAAGCCGATTATGAACCGTTTAGGTTTGGTTTTATTTCGTTTTTTTTATTTTAAATTTTGGAAACCCTAGAATTATTATGTATTTATTGAATTTTCATAACTGATTTTTTTAATTAATTTTACTTTAGTCTGTAAAGCGTAGAATAATAAAACAGAACTCATAAATTTACTAATAATGTAATGTTTATTATTTATTTAAATTAGCGAAATATTTCGTAAAATTAATGACTGGCTAATCGAGAATCCAAAATGGGAAGTAAAAACAGCAGAAACATTAATTTATGATTCTAGTACTGGTTTTGGACAACGTATACCTTTTCTTTCTGGACGTCATCTTAGAAAAAATTTAAGAGGAGTTCGGTATGTATTTCTCATTCTTTTTACGTTCGAAAATTGATAAAAATCCCCATTTGATGTGAATTTTTTAGATATACGTATAAACTCGACATTTAAATATCTTCATAATAAATTCTAATCGCAATTTTAAATTTATTAAGTTTTAAACATAATAAATTGAGTAACAAAATATAGATTAGACTGTTATTAGATTGTTATTAGATTAGAAACCAAAATCCCGGAGTTTTTGAATAAATTTATGCTGAGAATGCTTTGAGCTAAAAATGTAAAAAATTGTTATGAGTTCGAAAAAAGCCAGCTTAGAATTTACAGTTTATTCATTTTAGTATTTTAAATTTCTTTCTGGATATTAAATAGAAATTAAGCAAAATCATAAATATTCGTATATTCATAATCACAACACATTCAACGCAAACTTCATTAAATGTCATTTAAAAAGTAATTTTTAAATATGAAGCTTATTATATTGATTATCCTTGAAGTTATTCGAAAATATCTTTCGGATCTAAGGATTATTTGATAACCACATTTATTGAGAAAAATTGTGGGATAATTATCAGTTTTTTGCCGCCATTCACTCATAATACCATTTTCGGTAATTTTCTCATTCGGAATATTTTGATAATAAATAGATTTATACTGCTTTAGATAATGTCTAATGAATCCCGAAATAACTTAGTAATGATATAACTTAATATCCTAAATAAAGGATCTTACGCTCTATTGTTTCTTATGTAAAATTCACTTCGTATAAAAGCAATATTTTTTTAAAAAAGAAAATATCTTTTTAAAACTAAAATGAATATGAATATTATACATATTTATAAATTATGTCATTATGTCAAAAACATATGCAAATGAAGTTTTGCACCATATTTAAAGAAAAGTTTTTAAAACTAATTAAAAACGTCTACTATTATGTGAGTTTAGTAGTGTTTATGCTTATTATTTTTCATAACAATGTGATCAAATAAGTTTAGTCATTTTTGTTCGAGAAAAGCATTGAATTAAAATTATATTTAGATTATGGCTAATTCCACGACTTCATCAGCGCAATACACCGCAAAAAATTGGTTGCATTAATGTTGTGCCGCGAATAAAGATTAGCTGCGGTGAGCCAACAACGTTACTGACTAATGGTATTACCGATACTCCATCATCGTCCTTATCTGCGACACCAATATTTGAAACACTTGACGAAATGTTAGTACGAGTCAATGATTTACTGTCCACTAAACCTTTAAATGGTAATCTATCGTATAATTCATTATATTAGTATCGTATATGCTATGGTTTTTTAATCACAACACATTACATTTTTCCTTTTAATCTAATTTATATTTAAAATAATTGCATAATTTTTATGATTAATTCTTCAATATTGAATTGATTTATAAAATCGCTTAAAATAATTAAATAGTAGAAAAATAATTTGATGATTATATGGTACTTTCATGATAAAACATTATAATTGAATGCTGTAAATCTAAGTTTACTAAAATTCGTGAAATCCGTCAGTTCTTTTTACTATTGTATTTTACGGTATTTCTATCACTACTAGAAAATGAAGTTTATAGGAATTATTTAGGCATGAATTATTCAGCAAAAAAATTGGAATTGATTTTCCTTCTATCTCTCCATTAAGCTATTATTGAGTTAAGGCTATAATTCACAACCGAATGCGTAATCAAAATGACACAAAAGGTTTTATTTAATAACCAAAAAACGGAAAACGAAGTGTATTTTAAAAATGACACAAAGAGCTCTTGAGTCCAAATGAAAAATTCTGTTTGCCATCAAATTAACGCTATTCCGCATTATATATATTTTTGCGAATTACTCCCTCAAAAACGAATCAACCGAACGTTATAGTCTTAAGATGATAAAAGCTTCGTGAAAATTCGACACCTGCTGTAGTTTTTTTGTGCTCCAATATTTGCACACATTTTGCCAATTTGTGAATCACTATTTGAAGTAACTTTACTTCTCGGCAAACAAGTTATACTAAAAGCAGAATATTTTGTTACATTTCAGGAAAATTGCACACAAAAAAATAAATTTTTAAAACTTCCAGAGAAAAAGATTTGACAAAAACTGAAAGCATATACTTTACGAGAAAACTTTTTAAATATTTATTGGCATCATTTGCTTTTTCTATTTTTTAAGGGCGAATAATGAATGTGGAAACAGTTCCGATTCCTATTACAAATACCAATTGGAACGTCGATTCTGAGTGCTCGTATTGGTCCGACGATTACCAAAAAAATAATAACACTATATTTATTTTGCGCATTTATTTTGAATACGGAACGGCGACGAGAGAAACGCTCGAAATTATCGATTTCGTACCGCAAGTACATATATGGGACGCACCCCTCGCTGTTCCTAATTTTGAATCATTTTCGAGGTATTATAAGATTTTAATTGGTTAACCAATAAGAGCTGAACAGAATTTTGTTTAGATTTAAGTTGAATCATATAAAATAAAAAATTTTGATTATCGTTAATTATAAACTTAAAAACAGTTAGTTTAACAGATTTTCAAATATAACTGTAATGTAATTCAAAAACCGATTCGATAAAAATGTTCACAGAGCGACTAGGATTTAATACAATTACAGAACTAATGAGCTCTTATTTTTAACCTTACAATTAACTTTATTAAATAACTTTTTATAAGCCAATTTGAACATTTTTTTCATGCTAACAGTTTATTAACACGATCTTCTCAATGGTTAAAAGAGCAACCTCTTGGGTTAAGATTTTTATCGTGTCATACGGTTGAAGCACCTCTTGACTATGAGTGTAAGTTTATTGTTACTGTTTTAACGATTCGAGTATCAACTATTATATTGTTCACTACAGTATGTTTTCAAAAAAAATATTACAAGCTTATAAGTGTGCTTAAACTCCAAATATACTTAATTCACTTTTTCCGAAATTTTATTAAATCTAAAAATAACCTTTTTTCTAGTAAATGCGGATTCAATTAGAGCGACATTACAAGCAGAAGATGATAGTATACAAAGTCGTAAAATGTTTTACTTAAGAAAGAATTCTCGAAACCAAACGTCAGAATTTTCATTAAAATTTTTGCGGATAGCAGTCACCAGACCTATGGAATCGTGTCCTGAATCGCATTTTCCTCCGACTCGTGAAACTGTGATATTAAATTGGTATGTAAAGAGAGATAAACCGAGTGAATGAATGAGTGAGTGAGTGAGAGAACCGAAAAAAAGTTTAATAAACAATGTTTGAGCGCTCAGTACACGTTCACACACATATTACTAGTTTATTAGAAAAGTTTCTTATAAGAGTTAGGATTCACTATCAATCATGCGTTGTGTGACATTTGACTGACAAACAGTTAATTTCAATCATACATTATGTTCGGCGCTATAATGCGCGATCGTTTACAGCTAGTCTATCATGTTTGCGTTGATCGATCTAATTCTATGTGTAATTTGGATGATTTTCGAATTAAAACAGACTGTTTTTATTTATTTTAGCAAAATATTCGTTCCAACAAAGTTACCAAACTTGGCTAATGGTGATTATACCGAATACGAAAGCATAAATATTAGTAAACGAAAAATGGAGGCATGGCTTATGACAACTGGTAACATTTAGTTTTAATGTTATTTAATTTAAGCGTGAATTTTTACGAAATCACAATTTAGAGTAGCGTTCATTATCTGTTCATTTTGATTAAAACTTGTGCGCTTATTTAGTTAATGATAAAAGAGGTTATATTAAGATGAGTTTTCTTAATGAGAAGAGTTTTTAATCAAACTAAACGACTAAATATATATCCATTACGACTGTCCAAAATTGTTTATAAAGTTTTTATTCGCTTACTGGACATTTAATTATATCCGTTTGAAATCTGGGTATTTCGTGATTGAACTCAATTAAGCGAATGAAAACTTTGTAAATGACAAAACTTTTACTTTTTATTTGTTCGATTGAAACATTTATGTTTTTATATTTTTGTCTGAAAATTTTATTTTTTTCTCATATCACACAGATTTCCTTAAAATTTCAAATAAATTAAACAATATTTGACAATTGCTTTCAACATTTCTTAGTAATTTATAAAATGCTGAAACAATAAAAAAAATGAAACAAAATAAAAATCTAAAAGTTAAAAACTTCCCGTTTTAAAATGTTTTCTAATTATTAATGACATTTTTATTAAAAATATTTGTTTTTCTCTATGAAAATATTCATGCAATTCGGGAGTATTAAATAAAACGCGACCCACAAAATTATTCGGTTTTAAATGAGTTTATTTTGCAATTAAATTAAAATTATCACTGATTTATTTTTGAATAATTTACTTTAAAAAGAAGGGATTAAAGTATGTTTTACTTATAATTTCTCGTTTTTTTTGTCTTTCAATGCAGAAGTTTGCAATACAATGTACTGATACATACGGCGGTACTTGCATTTAATCATTACTAATAATGTTTATTACCGAATTGCGAATAAATAGCTAATAAACTTTTATCTTACGGCAAAGTTTAAGTTTACCAGTTTTATTGAATCGTTTAATACTTTATTCTCTCATAAGCTATTATGTTTAACATGTTTTAATAATTTATTGCAAGGCATACTCCATTGTAATTAACTTACACTTCGCAGTCACTTATAGATTCCCAGTTAAGAAAAGTTGGAAAAATAACTCCAACCCAATAAGCTCGGAGCTATAACTTTAAAATTTTAAAAATTCAATAAACTAATAGAAAAAAGATTTTCATCAAAAACTATTACAACTCATTCATTGATAGGATAGCTTCACTTTATATTAGGTTAATGCGCATTTATGTTACCAATTGTCTATGGCAATATGAAAAGCCTCTTTACTAAAATAAGAAATGGTGAATCCCATTACTAATATAAAACTGCGGACAGAGAGACATGTTTAAATTAATAAGCTCGACTTCTCTCTGAAAAAATCGGGTAAAAAATTAACAAATATTGTTAACGTACATATTTAGTTTAAATAATTTTCTATCAATTGAATTAAAAAAATCATAATAGAGGAACAAAAAACCCATATAATTTGACTTTTAATCACCCAAATAGAATAAATTCGGGAAATATTCTCACACAACTCCTAGTACATCTGTCAGGGACACTCTAATTTGCATTATGACCAGAGTCGAGACTTTTTCGGAAGTAAAACACCAAAATTTCGGTCGGAAATTCGGACAAAAAATGATCTTTTTTCG
>JAQGAW010001078.1:0-21722 GCA_034698025.1 Phthiracarus crinitus | reverse complement strand
AAATTAACCGCATTTATGCCGTTCAGTACAGGAAAGCGAATGTGTGTCGGAGACAAGTTCGCTATGAATTCGTTATTTTTAACGTTAACATGTGTTTTGCAATCTATTGATGGTTATATAATAAGTTTAGCGAATAAACAAATTACTTCTTTTGAACCGAAGACATTTGGTTTTTTTATTGAACCGCAAAATTATAATATCATTATAAGTAAACAATAATTTCATATTAATGATATCTTCACAAATATTTATTTTGTACTAAAAGCTATCAAATTTTGATTTATTAACAAAAAAATGTAGTTTTTTAAAACAATTTTTTATTTTCCCGATTTCGTGGGCCACTTTTTATTCACGGTTTTTCATATCCTTACGTATAACTCTTATAGAGGTTGTCTTACAGTAAATATTCCAATTTTTTTGCTTAATTTTTAGACTTACATTAAGTTGATAAACATTAAATTAATCATTGAACAAAATTAATTGAGTAATCAATTTTAAAACAAAAAACATTTGAATTAAATATAAAAGTTTACAGGTTCGATATTTTTTTCATTTTGTATAGTATTTGTTGCGCAGTCCTCTCTCCCGTTTGTATCGCTCCCTCCATTCCAAATTCCAATTTTTAAGCTGTTAAGGCATTGACATGAGGAATCGGAATAAGGGGTCCAGCTAAATGTGCGGTCTCATTAAGAATGGGGATCTCATTTACCGGGTAATTTTTACTTTCTTTGGGGTCAAACATGATTTTTGGTAAATCCCGCGGGTTTCTAGTATCTAAATTTAATAAAAATACTTATTGCAGTATATAGGATATTATATAAATAAAATAAATAAAACTCACAAAATATTTTAGGATTTTATTAATATTATATCAAAGAAATTTAATTCTAAATAGATTATAAGTTCTGAAACCAAAATTCTAATCTTAAGCCTCAAGCTTGACAAGGCACGGCACTTTTTTCAGGTGTCCGAAAAATTGGGGGCCTTTTCGCACTCTACTTATTACCATAATTAAGTAGAGTATCATATGGTCTGATGGTCTAAGAGAGGTTTCCGTTCTGAATTTTTAAAAATTAAGAGGACGTTGTAAACATATTGGATTTAAGCGGCAAATTTTTGGCAGTTGAACCAAATTTTTTTTTCAAATGGTAGTATTTTAGTAAGATTTAGCTAAACTGAAAAAACTAGAATTGGGACACATATTTAATTGTTGTTACGTTATAACTAATCCTAAATAATTATTTTATTTTTTAACCGAAAGCAATTAACTCTGTTGTGACGATTTTAGAAATTTTCAAATTTCATAATTTCATTTTGAGTTTTGATTAGGGTGACCATACCTCCCGGTTTCACCTGGATTTTCCCGGTTTTCAAAGAATAGACCTGTCTCCCGGTTGATATCTAACCTTGTCATTACATTCTCCCGGGATTAAAATACTAAAAACTTATGAGATTTTAAATGTTATAAATAATTTTTACAGCATCAAAAATTAACATTACTTGTTTATAAAATTAATGATATAAATTGCTTCAAAATATATACTAAAATAGCATTAAAAATTATCAAAAATTATCAACATTTCCATATTTTGTCACTCACTTTTTCTAAATAATAAACTAAATAATAATTTCCGATTTTTTGCTGATTTTCTCGGAGAGTAATCTGTCGTCGTGTCCGAAACCTTTATTTTTTAGCTTTATTTGAATGTATTGTTCTTGTTTATTAAAAAAATTTGCACAATTTTAAAACTTTGTAAAATGTTTTCGGATTTAATAGATAATTTTTAAGTTTGTGGGATTTATGCGCTTAAATTAGAAAATAGTAAAAATAAATTTTATCATATGTGTTAAAACTGTTTAACTTTGTTAAATCAAATATTTAAAAAAATTAATTTTTTCTATAAAAAACGCAAATAAAAAATTTCTCGGGAAAATTATGAAAAATTTAGAAAATATCAAGGGTAAACAAAAAATGATATGGTCACCCTAGTTTTGATTGAGATATAATCAAATCGTCCCAAAATATCTATTTTAGATCTCATAATATTTAAATATATGTTTACGTAAACGTACAAAATATTTACTTTTATATAATTAATAAGAATGAGAAAAAAGCGACAAATTTTTCTGCATTCAGACCAAATTTATTTAAACAAAATTTGTGAATTTCATTCCTAAAGAAGCCGAAACTATTAAACCACCAAAAACTTCACGTTTATATTTTATATCGAAATGTTTATTTATTAACGAAACGAAAAAGTTTAAACTAATATTTTATAAAGCATTGGAGATAATTTACGCAAGTATTACTGTATGACCAAAATAAATTTACTAAAATTATTTGTTGATAACTGATAATATAATGATTAATTTATTAAACATTATATCAATTGGCTTAATTTTAGGAAATATCTACTCAGCGATAAATTATCTTCAAATATTCATAATATTGTCAACGAAACTGTAGAAACTATGATTAAAAAGGAATGCGACAAATCATTTATGCCAAATAATTATGTCGAAAGCATATTTGTTCGGTCATTAATTCATACAACGTTTGGAGATTCTAAGCTTGCATATTCCCACGCACGAAGTTTTTGTATTTGTAAGGTTGGTTAGAAGAAATCTACAGTTTGGCAATTGTTGTGTCTTGGAAAATATAATTAAAAACCGAATTGTTTTTAAATTATAATTGTTTACACAATTTCAAAGGGTTAATGTGACTGAAAATGTGTGTGTTTGTGTATGTTTGTAACAGAATTTTAATAAAGATTTTGGGTACTTTTTTAACCGCTAATTAATGGGCAATTTAAGTAAAAATAAAAATTTTGGCATTGTAGTTTATCTAACGAATTTTTCAAAGCCATAATCATTAATTTTAAAAACAAGAAATTTTGTTTTGGTCAAAAATTAAAATCTAATTTATTTCAATTATACAAATTTTTTTATAACTTTGTTATTTTAAATAATATGATATAAAAATCTTAATAGATCAATATTATGATATTTAATGATTTTATTTTGTTTGAAAATTTTGCTATTTGTTACTTTTAAAAAGCTATTCGTTACTATTTAGCAATACATTACGAAGAAATCTATAATAGTGATTGAAAATTTTGTTCCATTACCGTGGAATGGTAGTGGAATTGAGATTTGTCCCGGTAATGGAACGGTAATGGAGTGAAAAAAAATTGAGTTTGCCGGTAGTGGAACTGTAACGACTTTTTTTTGCTAACGGTAATGAAACGGTAGTGTTTTTTTTGTTAAATTTTAGAAATATAAAATCAAAAAAACTTTCAATAATTTAATCAGTTTTCAACATAAAAAATTTTTAGGAATTAAAATATCTTTAAAAACAATAAATATTATTCAGTAACGTAAGATAAACGATTAAAAAGTTTTATAGTTATACTTATGATTCAAATGAATTCAGAAAAAGTTTAAAATTTTTAGTTACGGAACGGTAATGAATGGAACTGTAGTGAAACTGAAAAATCTCGCGGTAATGGAATGGTAATTGTGTATAAATTTATGTTTTTGCCGGTAGTGGAACGGTAATAAAAATCTAAGACACGGTAATGGTGATGGAATTAAAAATCAAATTATTTTCAATCACTAATCTATAACATTTTCTAGTTACAGAGAAGCACGACAAGAAAAATCAAGTGAGCATTATCTGGTGATACAGATTAAAGATTATACAATTGTTGTTTGCAGTTGACAGTCTTTACGCCGAAACGAATACTGCTGCTGCAGGGGTTATGTACGGAAATTGCCTCAGCGAACGAAACCAATATATGCGATGCGAAACCAAAATACGAAATACGGAATGCTTGCTCTTAAGTCTTAGTTCCGATAATAATCCTTAAACTCGATAACCAATGTGTATTACGAATAAACGATGACTAACGAAATGTGACGAATAATGTAAAACGAGATTGCTAATCATGAATACGAATTACAGATATTTCTTCATAAAATAACGTCATATGCCACAATATTTTAAAATTTTATGCAATTTTTTAATTATTATACAGAATATTTTGCTTTTCAACAATGAATTGTTATAATTTTTTTCGATTTTTTTTCATTTAAAGAATGATTTTTTTGGAGATAGCAGACATTTTTGCAATTAATCCCTTAAATAATATAAAGAACTGGTAAAATCCTTTAATAAACATAAAGAAACGAAAATCCCGTACTAAATATAAAGAGTGCACAGACAGACAGACAAAGGCAAATCCATATATCTGACAAATTTTGAAGTCAGATAAAAAAATTGACAATAAGTAAAAAGTAAATTATGCATTAAATACTGCAAAATTTATAAAATATAATCATAGAATATATAAATTTATTACTCCGAGTTTTTAGTCCGAATTTTAGGTTTTAATTCCGATAATCCGTCCGCTTTTTCTCAGTTTTTAGTCCGAAAAGTATTGTCTCTGCTTATAACATACGAATGGGAGACGGGATATCGAGGGCCCGTTTGCGTGTCTAACCTGAATAAAAAATATTCATATTCAATATGCAATTTCGGCCAAAATAGAAAAATGTCTAAGTTTTGTATAACTTATTTGGTTCACAATAGAGTGGGAAATTGTTGAATTAATCAGGCCCGGGCCCGGCCCGAGCCCGGAAGATCTAAGTTAGGCCCGGCCCGATTCTTGATTAAAATATGAAGGGCGGCCAGGCCCGGCCCAATAAATTTAGTAAATATATTTAAATCAATCTTTGTTTTATTTAATATCTTCATGCTTTGAACGTAAATACAAAACTTTATCAACTTTATCTGGCATTAATTGTGTTCCTTTATCAGGTAAAGTTAAATTTGCATAACTAAAATTTCGTTCTGATGCTAAGCTTGTATAGTGAATAGAGTCAAATATAAAAGTTTTATAAATATCAAAGCCCGGCCCGGCCCGGGAGTTTTAATTTTTAGGCCCGAACCCGGCCCGGCCCGGCTATATGCACCGGGGGCCCGCGGGGGCCCGGCAAATCGGGGGCGCGTTTCCAAGTCTAATTTATTGCTTATTATAATCATAAATAAAATACATAATATTCTATTAAATGGTATTAATAAAACTCTAAATTTTAATAAATGTTAATAAATAGGTTTTCCAATCTTTTGTTGGAACAGACTCTATATTCTTTAATCTTAAACATCAATTTTTCCCAAATTGAGTTTTTTCATATTATATAGAAAATGTGAGTTTTTAAAACTTTTTACTTAAAATAATTAAATCAGTTGATTGATTGATATGTGACGAATTTTTTCTTAGATAAAGTTTTTTGAAATCCAAAGAAGCAAAATAGAAAAAATAGTTTACAACGTATATTACGAATAAGTTCCTTTTATAAAATATTATAATGAAATATATATAATTTTATTTATTTTTAATCCGATAAAATATTGGCAAATTGTAATCAATGTTATTATTTATTAAGCCTAATAAATCTGGCAATTAATTGGAAGCGTTCCGAATAAATTACGCAACAATTAATCGCCACATATATACAGTCAATGTTATATAATAAATTAGAAAACGTTTCCACTAATTAATCAAAAAACTTTTATCTTATTGCTAATCAAATGGCGTGTAATGACAAATCTCTTACCATCAAGTGATGCATTGCTGACGCTATCAATGTTTAATAAGTGAGTTTTGCCGATCGATGTGTCCTTAACTCTTATCCTCATTTTCGATAGACTCGAGTTTTTGTTGTCTACTTTCACATATTTGGTTACTTTCGATAACAAATCGAATAGATTTGGTGGTGTAAGTGTGGTTAATATTATTGATCGTATCAGTGATGTCATATAAATAAATGTAGAAAATTCATAAATTAATAATTGAATATAAATGGTTATATTATTTATATGTAACATAAAGTTAATTTAAGTTAAACTAATAACTTTAAATTTATAGGCAAAATTTTAATTGCAAATTTCAACGATTAAGTGCTCTGTTTTATAATGTTATTTATTTAGTTCCGTATTTGTGTGCATGATTTATAGAAAACTTACTCTAAGACTATAGAAAAATAAGAAACGAAAGACGAATATAAGCTAAGTTTGATGAAAAAACTTTCTTTGAACTATATTTGATGTCTAGCCAGTGATGAAAATGCAATTCAATTTTGGTAGACTAAAAAAATTTATATCCAATATAATTTATATTCGCATTGATGCGAAGTAAAACCGAAAAACTAATAAAAACCTTTTTGTCCATTTTTGTCGTAATAGAGCACTACTATTACTTTAATTTGAAAAGGCTTTTTAGATGCAAAAAAACAATAATCTAATTTCTGATATTAAAGTAAACAAATGTTTATCTATATTATAGTGTTTGAAACCATAAACGTAATCAGTTGTGCGCCTTTTTTACATCGTTATCGATTGAGTGTTTGTTATTGATAGATATGCTTCGGAAGTAAATACTATTGGGTTTTGTAAAATTTTGATTTTCCCATCACATTTCACACCCTGGATATGAAATACACTTAATTTTACTTCATTGCATTCAAAGCGAGAAAAGTTGTCAACAGAAAAAAATATAACTTATACATTCAATGAGCGCATTGCGCGCTCAAAAATGTAAATATTTGATGAAATATGAAAACTTTATCAAATTTTTTATGGTTTGGTTATTGAAATCAAGGCTTAAAGTTGGCAAATATCAAAGTTGGATAATCAAACATGTTTTAATATTAAGTTTCGAAAAAAATAAAAAGTTAGAAAAGTTCACATTTAAAGAATCCTATAATGAATTAAGAAAACGTCTTCGTTTCGCAAATGTTTCAATAATTATTTGATACCTTGGTTCATAAAACAGAAATTTTTCGAGAAAAAGTGAAATTAAATATAAAATTTGAAAGTTGAATTTTTTTGTAGAATGAAACTGAATTTTTTAAATTAGTTTTTCAGTGGAAATCTAATTTCATACATTACTTACAATTCATTTGATGTATTGATTCTTAATATAAGTTTTGTTCATATTTAATACTAGATATCTTTATAGTCATTATGTTTTTATTTTAGCATACACCCATAGTTAACAAGGTCGGAAGATCTAGGGAGATCAGATCCTGGAAATCTCAGTTTTTAGAGGTGGGTCAAAAACTCATCGGATTTGAACTATAATTTTTTCGGCCTTCGGACCAAAGTTTATTTTTCGCCAATAGCCTAAACCCCACGCCTCCTCGAAAAAATGGACGAATCGGTTTTGATGAGCAATATTTTTACATTTGACCAAAAATATTTAAAAATTTTCAATTTTTTCTCGTCCTTAAATTTTCCAAATTTTGGGTGGAGTGGTCTAATTTTCAAAATTTCTATGGGGTCAACTATGGGTTTGCACCCTCTTGTGTAACTATGCATACACAACAAAAAAATTGCGAAAATAGTCTTTAGCTTTTGAGTATCTTTAAAAGCGCTCTATATAGCTTTAATATAGAAATGAGCAATGCTTTTAACCAAAAATGAATTTTTCAAATTTGATAAAAATAAAACAAAATATAAAATAGAAAAAATTATATTGTCTATAAAATATTGTCAATAACCAATTACGGTATAACAAAAGTGATAATACTTTATTTTAACAATTATTAAATATTTTATTTATTGCCTATATTATGGGTCGTAATAAAGATGCGAAAACATAAATAGAAAATTCGTATCTCTTAAAAAGATTAATTTATTTATTTAATTCCATTTTTAGTCATTGAATCCTTAGCTCAATGATTGGAAACGAAGTCCAACCTATGAGCTAAGAATTAACAATTCATATATTAATAATAATGAGTTTATATTTTTGATAAAATTAAATGTGCTTCAATTATGAATTTTGTAAGAAAAACATTTTCGATTTTGGATAAATGAACAAAAACTAATGACCCAATTGCTGAGTAATGATTTCGTTACTATAAATAGTAAAAAACTATAATAACTTCTGACCACATAATAATAATATACTGCAGACTATTAGCTTAACAAACTAATGATAAAATATATGAAGCTAAGCTAACAATAATAAATATTACACATTATTACTTTGTTGGATATAACAAAATAATTCTTTAATGAAAAATATTTATGCATTTTCTAGTTTAAGTGAAAATCACAAAAAATAAACAACAAACACAACTGAATAAATAAAAGATTTTTAATCGAAAAATTATTTTAGTTAATAAATTAATAAAGTTATCATTTAAATCATACCCAAGTAAGTACTGGCACCCGTAAGGATAAATAGCACTTTCAATGCGTCTAACATTGAGAATATTTGTTACACTGTTGTACTTCTTTACACATAAAGACCCAGAAAAAAACTTGTAGCAAAAAAAATCCTGAACGATGTTAACACGACTATTGTGTTAAGAATAAAGAGTGAAGTTATTGCGCGTTGAAAATTATAATAGATTTGGTGATGAATTAGTTTTGCGTGATATTATTAAAATGTCAGCATTTTATATTTATTTCGACCAAAGTAATAATAATAATAATGATGATAATAATAAATGAGAAATATATTGATTAATATATTATGCTATATATTATTATGTAGCTATATATTGACTGAATACACTTTTTTTGTTTTTATGAAATTAGTCGTCAGAAAACATTGTTTTTTATAATACTAACGCTAATTATAGGTTATTTATAATTACATTCAGGCATTCAAATGTGTTGGAAAATAACTCATACACAAACTTAATAACACATAATAATTATCGCATAAGTTTTTTTATATAATAATTCACTTATTACGAGACAGCAACACTAAAAATATAACTATACAATTGTAAATTTATTTACTACACTTTAGATCAGTATTTTAGAACTCGTAATTTTCACATGCGTTATGGTTCGCAACTATGTTCTCATTATTAGCTGGTTTACTAAAAAGAAGAACGAAATAAAGAAACAGCGAGAGTAAGAATATTGAAAGTAAACTTTGCGCCTGTTTTCGCATCGTTTTTGATTCTTTGATGACCGCATTTGCGCATTCACTCACTCATCTAAACATTCACTCGTTTGTAAGCCTAATTTAGATAACTTTTCCCAAATGAAAGTTTATTATTAGTTCCAATTAATATAAATAACAATTTAGAAGTAAAATATTAAAATTTTATTATAATTTCGATGTACCGGCACATAATAAACTGATAAAACAAAAACAAATAAATAAAATTAAAAGAATCAATAATATAAATCTTTAATAGCCATCCGAACCGATTGATTGATCAAAACATTAAATACAACATCTTTGACCATTACTGCAACCACTATCCCAGTACACACTTCTCCAACCGGAGTGACAGTTACCCCAAACACATCGCGATCCACGTGAACCAGCCTGTGATTGACAGCTTCTTCCATAACCTATGGATAAATAATGTATAAATTAAGAATCATTGGTCAAAATTAATCTCAATGAATATATTATACATTACTTACTCAAATCAAAGCAAACAGCAGACATAACTGCAATCACCAAAAGTACGAGCAATATTTTCGAAACCATTATTAGCAGTAATTTAAATAACACTTGATCAGTGATAGTTTTCTTTTAAACAAAATAGCTTTTAAATTTAAATAATTGATTATAATTTAAACGACTTTACAGAAGTTCTTATATACTTATTTTATTTTAAATGTAAATATTTGAATTTCATATTACTTATTAATTTATGTGTTAACACAAATGTTCTACAAATAAAAAACAATTCCACGAAAATAAGTTTAGTGTGAATTATTTTCACTGTCATAAAAGTAGCAAATGTTTGCTAATCAAATAAAAAGAATTCTAAAATCTAATACCCGGAAAATATATTAACAATAAATTCAATTATTAAATCTTTTAAGTTTTCAAAAGTTTGGCACTACTAAACTTTATTTATAAGATAAAACATGTTAGAAAATAATTTCTTTTTAGTAAACCAAAGCTCTAACTACTGACCACCATTTCGGTTGCCCGTCAATTGTCCTGTTTAAGAATTTATTTCATTTTAACCGTTACTTCCGTAAAGTTGTATTTATTTGCTCAGTTGCTTTAATATGACGATTATTTTTATTTCGGATGATTTATTTGAATCGTTACTTTTTTCTTGTTTATTATTATTAAAATTACTAATTTTAGATTACATTTTAAAAATAAATTTTCAAGTTTATGTAGGCTTTAATAACCTAATTAATCAGAATTTTTATAAACTTTTGCATGATATTCAACTATTTTACACTGTGTTTCTTAATTCGAATAAAAAAATTCTTAGAGATGGCAAAAAGCTCAGGCTTGAAGCTCAATTTTTTTTGTTCAGGAGCTTGCAGCTCAAGCTACAAGCTCAGTGTAAGTTGAGCTTAAAAAATTAAGCTCAAGCTCGAAGCTCGGGGTATCGAGCTTATTGAGCTTATTAAGCATATAATCTAACAAAACAATTACGTGTTTAGTATCTTATTTAAATTATTTTCGTATATTTGCATATAACTACTTGTATTCCATTAATTTTGTATATATTGAAACTTAATTTAGACATAAACTTGTATTAAATTTTTTTATTTTATATACTTTGGCAAAATTTGTTAAGGATAAAATTCTCAAGCTCAAGCTCGGTATAATTGAGCTTTTTGCCATCTCTAATAATTCTTTTAATATAAAAAAATGCACACAAAACGGTCACAAATAATAAGGATATTTGATCTGTAATACATTATATCCGCTTCTTATCTTTTATTTGATGCTTACAAAGTATTTTTAAAGAGATAAAAAATATACATTTTCACAATAGAATGTAAATTATTATAAAGAAAATCGATACTAAAGATTTGTACACAATATTTTCGCCGTTTTTAATAGTTTTTCTCCAGTATTATATAGTAAATAAATTATGTTTTATGTTCATAAAATGATAAATAAAATTACATATTGAAAAAAATGAATACAAAAACAAACCAATTTGCTATTTTCATTTAAAATAAATACTTAATTGATTAAAAATAATAAAAGGTATAAATCACTTGATAATACACTCAACAATAACTAAAAATAAATTTTAATTACCCTCTAATTTATGATTTACAGCAATAAAATGAGAATATACAAATGCATTAATAATAATAACGTTTTTACTAATGGCTTATAAATATAGATTTTTATGAATGTGCGCCACGAGAGGACTAACTAAAGGTTGATTATTACAATTATTTTTTAGTCTCCAATATTTTTCAAAAGTAATAAAAATTATCTCTATAATGTCAAGTTTTGTTTAAAATATGGAAATTATGTTCTAATTTTAAGCCATTTCATTCTATATAATTACTTTAAATTTAATTTAGTTCATTTTAAATTAGACATACAGATATTCAGCAAATACGTATAATATAGATGATGAACTCATAAAATTTCTTAATTATATTTATATATTAAAATTTTTGAATTAATTTAAAATTTATTGAAAGGAAAAAATAATTCAACTGAATTTTGTTTGCAACTAATTTTGTCACACTGTAAACATTTTTTTCTAAAGTAATATATATATATTTGAAGTTTCTTGAAATTATCGCTTAATATTTCCTAGTCTATATAAAATTAAATTTATTTATCTTTCGTTGCAAAAATAAATCATTAAAAAAGTTCAAATAATTTAATAATTGATTCTGTTATATCTCATAGCTGTCATTTTAATACTAAAAATTCATTTTTCATTTTGCACTTCGCAATAGTATTGCGAATTACCGTAATATAAATTAAAAAATACATTTTAAATTATATTAGTAATGAAGAATACCCCACATTTTATTAACATTATCAATCAATTCAACTTTTCTAAACTTAATTAACTGATTATAAACTTATTTTGTTCTGTGTATAGACATGGAAAAAGCACACAATTTTAGACATACTGATATAAAAATAGCAGTATTTATAAAGCGCTTAACTAAAGGACTTATGAAATGAAATGAGTCCTCATTTGTAAGACCCGATGTTTTATCGTGGCTTTCGAAAGCGATTATAACTAAAGCCTAGTTTTAGTTTTGCTTCTCTCGATCGGAGCTAACAATTCTCTTTTTGTTCATTGCATAACAGATGAAAGTGTCAGCAAAACAAACTGACTATCATTTGTCGCCATAAAGGAATGCTTTCCAGCTATTTGTTGACATTTTTTTTCTCTTCGTACGAACAGACCACTTGTTCTGACAGTTTTGTGGACATAACAAATAAAATATAGAAAAAGAGTTGTATGTATAATGCAGTTATTTTCGGTAATAACAATGATGATGGAACACTATTTTTCTTATTTATTTCTCTCTGTTTATCTTAAGTTAGAATTTATTTATCTTTTGGGGTTTTTTGTACACTTTATCGGCGCACAGCGAACACTGATTTGTTTTTTTGGCTAACAATGTTTTATGTTTAAGTATTATAATAAACAATAAGAAACTGATAATTAGCTAACGTATAAGTTCTCCCATCTCTGCTAACGAATAAAATTCATGTGTTCATACAAACAAACAAACAAAATTCATAAACATTTTACAATTAAAATATGGAATGCATTTTACATTGCAATTTATTCTATTAGCTATGAGTTTTTATCTGACGTTTCTGAAGCAAGTAATGGTATATTTATTTTTCAACTTTGATAAAACAATACCATAACCAGCAATGAAAATCTTTAATATATTTTTTCCTAAAAAATAATAAGATTTCAATAACTAATAAATTTTTTATTCAAAATATTAAAGTTTTATCGAGAAATAGTTTAGATTATTGAATCCATAAATCATTATAAAAATGAATACAAAGTTCTTAAAAAATTTTATTTATTCAAGACAAAAGCATAAATAATCTTAAATTTATTTATCTTAATAATATTGTTCATAATTAACTATGATATAAGATAGTAATATGTATAGCTGTGATAAACTATAGGATGTGATTTTATGGTGCAACAAAATTATTTTGTAACAGAGGGGCGAATGCCGGGCTTTACTTGTATATTCTTTTGATCGCTAGCGATATACATGTGACTATTCTTGAAAAAGTACCATAATTTGCATTGATATTTGCCTTTAACGGATTCCGTTGGATTTTTAATCCGAACAATAATGGGAAAATTAATAAACGTCTCAATTTGTGTTTGATCAATGCCTGGTACGCCAGTTGTTACGATTCGATACGCTGTATTCATTATATAATATAATTAAAATCTTAAATTTAAATTTTTTCTAAAGTAAGAATGTATAAGCGGTTACAATCATTTGTAGAATACATATAAAACTGAATGCCATCCTTCAACATCTCTATGCCCTCAAATGTCTCATTTGTCTGATTTGAACCATCGACATGTCCCGTACAATTGAGAAATACGTACTGATCGCTCAAATATACTGGATTTGAGACTACAAAATCGATAATTGTTGCAGAATTACACAAACCTTGTAAGTTTAGAATCACTAATATTACGCATATACACTTCATCTTTTAGTTTAATGAAATTATACAATACGTTCAGTAATATTTACTCTGTTTTACTCAATTTTTGTTAATAAACATTTTGCTATTATGTCTATCCAGTTAAATATTTTTATGTATTAAGTGAAGCTTAATCGTATCTGCAAAAGAAATATCAAGTGTTTTGTTATTTAGAAGTAATCGAGGATTTTTTGTTTCGAAATTTTTGATAAATTTTTATTACCGTACTTTAAGATTAGGAAACAATTTAATAATAGAGTATTGAAAGTTTGAACATCAATTTTTGGAAACTAAACTTAATTTTAATTTCTAAATTAAACAAATTTAATGATAGAGAAACATATTTTAGTTTAGTAGATATTATTTACTTTTAAATATTGTTCCTTTATTTTAACTTTATTTTATTTTGACATTAGAACAACTTCTGAATTCATTTCTATATTTTTCATCCAAAAAATATTTGTGGTGTTATAATTTAATACAGTGTTGTAAATAGTATTTCATATTTTGTTGTTTGCCTATTTTGAAAATTTTAAAAATGATTGAAAATTTCAGTGAAACTTTCAATATTCATTGAAATTTTGATGAAACTTTCTAAAAAAGTCTTGCATTATAATTTAACTTTTTTAATTATCTTTTTACTAATTATTTTAATAAATTTTCCTTTTTAAGATTTTGTATAGCATCTAAGGCTGAAATAAATAATTATTTATTTAATAAATTAAAAATGAATGATAGTATATCTGTTTAAACCAAGTTAAATTAGGTTTACAGTACCATATCAAAAATTGTAACTTATACATAGATGGCGTTGTTTAAAATTTCACAATTTTCAAAACTTTCATGACACAAGTGAAAATTTGAGGATGAAAGTTTCGTAAAATTTCACCATTAGCATCTCTTGGTGTACGTCAACATAACTAACTTAAAATATTTTTATCAAGACTTATTTCATGATTAATTTGTCTAGTGAATTTTATTTAAAAATCCACATATAAGTTAATACTAAAAATTCTAATTTTAAGATGTGTATATTATTTCGAGACATGTCAAATCCAGATGACTTTTTCAAAGTGAGCTAAAAACAAAAAAATTTTAATTTAATTTTACAGTAAAAAATTGTTTTGAGTGCCACTTGTCTGTGTCAAGTTTCAGTAATAATAACAACTATTGCATTTACTCAGAAAAAAATAATACATAATCGGCTCTTAATAATAGATTAAACTGACAAATTCAATTAAAATAAGAATAATCTCCTTGTTTTTCAATTTAAAACTAATTTCTTTGTAATTATTAAGCACAGTTTAGAAGAAATTTTAAAAATATTGTGATAATTGTGACATATGTTAGATTATAATTTTACATTTGCATTGCTTAGAGTATGACAAGTACTTTAAACTAATACAAACAAATTTAAATAATAATTATGTCTGAAGTGTGTGACATAATATGCCAAAAATATTATTCATGTGACTTTAATTTAATAATACATTTAAAATGGCATTATTAATTCAGTTAATTTCATTTCTCTGATAATAGATATGCAATTATATGTTATATTAAATATAAACTAACAGTAATTACAAAATTTCTAGTAAAATTAAATTGAATGTTTTTTATTAATCGAAATGAATTTCTTTTTTGTCAAATAACGATTTTCTTTTTTTGATGACAGAATAGTCAGCAAAGTAAACACGCTATCATTTGTTCTCGTATAAAGTGTTGGTGAATGAATACTCTGGCAATTTGTTCACACATTTTTGTGTTCATAAGCAATAAAATAAATACAGTATTTTATAGGCAGGCAAATGGTCATAACGTAAGATTATATGGCGTAGTATTTTATTTTTTATGTTTGGGATCTGATCGCGAAACTGAGTGTTATTTGGCATGTTTTAGTTATTTACTGCAAAACGAAAAACGAGAATATTTTAGTGGTTATGTTTTTATGAATGCAAATATTAATACATATTACTAAATTCACATCGTTTTAGATGAAAATCATTACATTAGACTTATTATTATTATAAGGTTACTAACGGTCAAGATTTCTATAGTCATAACAAATATTAGACGAAGCATAAGACCATTTATGATAACAATGACAATGAATGATCACAATATCAAGTATATATGATTGATAGATACGTAAAAAGTATTCGTTTTTTGTATCGAAATCTAAAATGAAGTCAATTGAAGAGCGTATAAAATTGTGTTTCACTGTAACAAACAGAACCGAAACACTTTATTTATATATATTTGTGTGAAGCGGAAAACGTTGACATATGGACAAAATTTAACGCTATAGAACTATCTTATTGATAACACATGAAAAAATGAAACTTTCGATGGGTTTGACTAAAATAAGATAACAATGCGCGAAATTTCAGTTAAAATCAGATTATCATTTATCACCCTATTAGACAATCTGTTAGAAATTTTAATTTAAAGCTTTTTCAGTAGTTAAAAATTATTTAGAAAACGTTGGTTAAAGCATTAATCTTTTCCTTATTTTAAATGATCAACTTTTTTACGAGGAAATTCGTAACTTTCTAACAGTTATTGAAAAATTGTTGGCATTAGCTTTAGCAACAAAATCACAAAACTTTTGTTATATTCTGTTAATTTCCTCTTTAAGAATAACAGAGAAATCATTGCATTCTTGCTGTTCTATTTTTAGAAAAAAAAACTCTTTCCGTTTCTTTTTAAAAAGGAAATCTGAACGGCAATGTTAATAATTGTGAAAACAGTTAAGAAACAAGAATAGTTCATTTACAGAGAGCTGACTTTATAATAGATTATTGAAAACATATCATATGGTACAGTAGTCTTTATGTCAATACTGGGCAACACAACAAATCCCTTTATTAATATGAAGAACTGTTAAAATCCTTTTATTAATAAAAAATATGGGTACATACAGACTGACACTCATAATCTGGACTTATTTCAGAGAAAGTAATCTTAAAAACTTTATTTTATTCAATGCACTTTTTAATTTCCTAAATGTCTTAAAATACTTACCAAAAAATAATCTTATTTTAAAGTGGCTTATGTGTATGTAATTTCCTCTTCTAAGTATACGAACTCGTTTTTCAATTTTAAATAAGATTTTTAAATATTCCAAATGCTTTAATTTTCAATTTAAATTCAAATTTCCTTTCAATTAATTTAAAAATTATAAAATGTGAGAAATAAAATAAGATTATTTAGTTTTAAAAAATTAAAGAAAGCAATGCCGTACAATTAGTTTGACTTCGCGAAGTTAAAAGTTACAGTAAAGTGTTCTCATACTAATTTGTTATAGTACTGTATATATTAGAACTTCAACAAATTAAGGGTAGTATGGGATAGGTTCGGTATTGAGTTAATTTAAATTTAGTTTAACAGCACAGAATCGTAAACTTGAAATTTCGTAACAGCACAGCATTGAATATTGTATTAAAATTTTGGTCACAAATAAATACAGGTTAATGATGGACTTTAGGTTCAAATAACTGCTAACTATGTATTTTAAATGTCATATTCATAATATCTTAAATGATTGTGACATGACATAACAACACTGGATTATTTTGTAATTTAAAGAATTAGAACGTGACTCTAATATTCAAATAATTTGCACCCAAAGTATATACAGACTCACAGTGTATAGTAAAGACTCGCATTAATGAACGATCAGTTTTAGGAACGCAATATCTACAGCAAAGCAGGGTTTCCCAAGGGGGGTCTAGCCCCCGTATACCCCCTCCCCGAAAATTGAAAAAGTTGACCTCCCCTACCCAAATTTTTGAGATTTCAAGTACAAAAAAATTTGAAAATTTGAAAAAATTTTGGTCGTATTGTAAAAAAATTTTCCATCAAATCAGATGAGTTTTTGTGACCCCTTAAATATTGGTAAAATTTTCAAAAAATTATCGTTTAAATTCGTTGAGTTTTTCATGGGGGCGTGGTTTAGGCTTTCGCAGGGAAAAATTTTTTTTAAAAATTTTTTTTAGAAAAAATGTTTGGGACGAAGGCAAAAATATTGTCCGCTAAATTCGGTGAGTTTGACCCCCCCCCCCTTGAATTTTGAAAAAAGTCGAATGAACACTCCCCTAGACCATCAGACCTTGAGAAACCCTGCAGCAAGAGCATAAGCATAAGCATGAGTGATAAGCGTTTTAGGCGCATATGTGTATTGTTTTAACGTATTTATATATAAATTTTATACTTCGAAAAGTTACTACAATTTTACGTTCCCTAAAATGATCGTTCCTTAATGTGAGTATTTACTATATATATTATCAGTTTTTCGGATTCTATTTACGTGATTTTCTATTATTAGCCAATTCTCATAGGCATTGACTTTTAAACAATAAAAAAATGGAATGAATATATAAAAAGTAATCGGAAATCTTTAATTTAAATTTACGCCTAACTGCTAATATATTTCAATTTTGAATTTTGATTTAAAAAGATTTTATCACTATTATTACATTCCTTACATTCTATAGAATCAATCTTTATTTTTACCACTTTTGCACATCATTTATGATCTATTTTTAGCATTTTATATGTATTATTTAAAGAAAATTTTCAAAATTCAACTCTTATATTAAAATCGTTAAAATAATTTACATTTTAGAAGTTTGAGACTAAATATTTCTGAAAATTTCAACCGAATAAAAATAATAAAATAATTCGTTATTCAAAACATTTGTGTTTTTATTATAAATTTTAAACAGCGCACAAATTTAGGGCAAACTAAAAAACAAAAATTAATTTAATGAATTAAAGTTTTACTATTTTCATATTCGCTGAATTAATTCAAACGTATTTGCATTTTAAATTACCCGAATATAATGTATAACATTCTTTATTTATTATTTTAAATCAATATACGGTACGTTTCTCATACGGCATACATGTGCTGCCACTCTATGAAATTATATTAATTATTTTCAAATAATTAGTTAATTTTGTCGGTTTTGTGGATGACATGCATAAACAAAACACAAAAAAGTAACCAAAATATTTATATAATGATATTTAATTACAGCTGTTTAAATAATAAGAAATAATAACATTTATCATTGAAGTGTTTGTTTTATACATTTAATTTTTATTTGTTTTCGTAATTTTGTTCGATTGAAGTTTAATAAATCATTATTAGGGATTTTAAAATCGTTAACTATGAGTTAAAATTTTTTAAAAAGAAGAAATTTCTATAGTAAAAGTTTAAATACAATGATACAATTATCTAATTTTTTTCCTTCACGATTCATAATAATTTAAAATTTGCGCAATTTGTCTGATTATAGTGAAGCAAATTAAAGTAATGGTGAATAAATAAAAATTTCTTTAAACCTTTATTCCGATAATCTGAAAATAAAGTTAAATCACATTCTTTTTGTGAAAAATAGAAATTTAGTTCTAAATTAGAACTTCTATTACTTATTCGCGCATCATTTTACTCAAATGTTTTAACATTACCTTCATCTTGTATTTTCATTCGATTGTAAACTCATACTATTTATCATTATAGTCTCGAAGAGTCATTCACAGTAAATATTATTTTAATCTCGCATCTTAAACATCTATGCTTTAAGTAAATATTTAATTATATAAGAGATTAAAAATTTTTTGTTACATAGAAAAGTTTTTGCTAATATTCATAGATTAATGTTTAGTCAACAATTTCACGCATTACTTTATTCTTTGATTTTAGAAAAAACAAAGTTTTGCGATTTCGTTCACGGTTTCGTTCACAATATTAACAATACAATTTTGCATGTCGTTTCTTGATTTTATAAGAACTATTTTGTTCAAAATAAGATAAATTGTGTAAAATTAGTTAATTATAATTTATAATACAATGTATGTTGAAATGGAAGAATTATTTTAGAAGTTTTTAAAATGATGGTTAATTAAGTAATCATTGCGAAAATAAACTTGAAATCTTATTTATTCAATTGTAACCTAAAAATAGTAATTTTAGAAAGAATAAACAGAAAAAAGTAATGATTCAAATAAATCAACCAAAATAAAAGATAATCGTTATATTAAAGCAACTGAGCAAACAAATGAAACATTTGGGAAGTAACAGTTAAACGTAAAGCATTTAATAATTGAATTTATTATTAATAAAATCGCTGAATATTATTTTTACCTTAATTATTATTATTTATTTATCAAACATTTGCTACTTTTATTACAGTGAAACGTAATCACATCAAACTTAAATCAATATTTTCGTGGATTTGTTTTTTAATTATAAAACCTTTTCATTGACTCATAAATTAAAAACTAACATGACATCCAATATTTACTTTTAAAATAAGTATATAAGAACGTTCAGTAATTCATTAGAAATATAATCAATTCTTGAAATTTAAAAACTATTTGAAATAAACGAAACTGAGTTTTATTATAATTTATTGCTAATAATGGTTTCAAAAATATTACTCGTACTTTTGATGATTACAGTTATGTCTGCTGTTTGCTTTGATTTGAGTAAGTAATGTACAATATATTCATTGAGAGTAATTTTGACCAATGATTCTTAATTTATACATTATTTATCCATAGGTTACGGAAGAAACTGTCGATCAATGGGTGTTTTACGTGGATGGCGATGTGTTTGGGGTAACTGTCCTTCCGGTTGGAGAAGTGTGTACTGGGAAAGTGGATGCAGAAATGGTCAAAGATGTTGTATCGGATCGAATGGCTATTGATTTCTATTTATTGATTCTTTTAATTTTATTTATTTTATTTTGTTTTATGTACAGGTATTTCGAAATTATAATAAAATTTTAAGTTACGTTTAAATTTAATAAAATTATGTTTTATTTGGTCATTAAGATAAATGAGCCGAAAACTGCTAACTGATTATTTAGTTATTCAAAACTGCTAACTAATTCTAATAGATTGCATATGAGCTAAAAGACGATTACTTCTATTAGAAGTATGTATGACTATTTTTTGTAAATTGATATCGAGTTAGGGAATGCGTTATTCAAATAAACAAAGTTTTAAACTTTTAACTTCACATCAGACACACACCATTCAGTATTGAATTGAAAAGGCAATGGAGTAAGCCATTGCGAAACATGTATTCAACTATTCTTTAATTAATATTAAAGAAAATAACTGCTAAAATATAACTTCAAGAAAGTTTTTTAAAATTAAATAATCAGTTAGCAGTTTTCGGCTCATTTATCTTAATGACCGAATAAAACATAATTATATTCAATTAGTTATTAATTATTTTCTACGCATGGAATATTATCGATAAATCGAAATTTTTAAAGCATTAGAATGCAATTTATCAATGAACAATTTTAATAAAATAGTAAATAATAAATACATTAAATTTCGAATGAATTTTATTTTTGTGTATGTATTTAATTAAAAAATCGTTATTAATGACTATTTGAAATATAGTAATTATTGAATTTTGATTCTCATTTTTAATCTAAGGCTTAAAAATTAATTGTTTAAAATTTTTTAAGAATTATTACGAGCTTTAATATAAGGCAGAACCATGAGCTTATATTTTCTCACATCTCATAAAAATTGAATTTTATTTCAAATACAATAAAATTCACTTCACTTCAAACTATATTTGGTATCAAAGTCTTAGAAATGACATTGTAATGAGCATAAATTATTTTATTAAATGTATTCGTATCTTCTTATGTAATTAAAAGCTCCATCTAATTTGCTTTTTTATTACATTGTCTAAAGGGAGTATTTTATTTGACAAATCCGTGTGTATATGTCTGTGCTCAGTCTTTATATTTATTAAGCGATATTAAAAGTGGACATTAAAACTACCAATAATTCTTTTAAACAGTGTCAAAATCACTTTAAGATAAAATATCAAGCAAAAAATAAAATTAATAAAGCTATTTTGAGTTTTACATAAGTTATATGTAAGTATGGCAAGGGATTTATTGGTAAATTCAACATTTTTTCTTTAATCGTGTGACCGGGAGAATTTTATTTTAACATCAATTAAATATGGCTAATTAATTAAAAGTAGTTTATTTTCCCTGTATTTCACGGTTTTGGTTGTTTAGTTAATTTTTCCCGGATAGGCATATAATCTGAAAAATGTTCCCTTTTCTACTATAATAAAACAAATGTCTACGTAAAAGTGTGAAAATAGGGCCTCAAAAAAATTAGAAATTGAATGACTGGCGAGTAAAAGAGGTTCTGAGGAAAATGCTATATTTCGCAGATAACTCACTTATGCTAAACGCA